>JAVFBW010164068.1:0-11488 GCA_034783835.1 Mopalia ciliata
GTGATTCCGTCACGAACATGTTGCCGATAAATTTGGAAACCACAAGTATAATTTGAGGTTGAAGTGGATGTTTCCACTTCGGGAAACATCGCTCTGTTAAATTATATACAAAGCAAAAGAAGTGGAGTTTAAAAATCAGACGAAATTAAATATATGCTCTAGTGGGTAATATGCAGTGTCCTTTTTATAGTGATTCCGTCACGTACTGTTGAACGCCAAATATACTAACATTGTTGAATGATTGACATTAAGGGAGTAGATTACAACTTTCAGTTGCTATCCAGCATTAGGTCAAGCACATGACTTGTCATTTTCAATTGCATAGATTTTCTCATATTCATTTTTAAAAGCTAAAAATCGTCCCTTCAGTGATTCCGTCACGGTGGAATTCATGAACAGTGTGTGGGGGAGGTATTTGTTCGATCCGCCAAGGGTTGTAGTGCAGAGTTTTAGCTCGGAATAAAACCCTTGGCTACCGAAGTGAAGTATAAGCCTTATGGTTACATCTTCTCTGGCCAAGAGTTTTATTCTGAGCTACACTGCATTACAATCCAAGGCCTATTTATTACATATAAACAGATCTAAAGCTACGCACCATGGTGGATATAAAAACCAAGTTTTTAGTTAAAACACATAACATATGTTGAATTTTATTCTCTACTTTTGAACTTTTTGTTTAGCTTTGTAAAGCGCTATTGCCGTATATAAAGAAAGTTGGTGTCTGTATAGGGGTGGGTACATATGTACTATACTGTCATTGAGTTGATTATAAGCGAATAATACGCTAAGGGATGTAATGCAGAGTAGCTCGGAATAAAACTTTTGACTACCAAAGATGATATATATGGTTAATTCATACGGTATTGTCAAACATCAGCAGACGACAGCAAAACTGTTTTCTCCTTCTTATGGAAAGCCACCTTTCTCCAAAATGCTGAGGCTTGTCGATCTTGGATATCCATTACAAATAAATTTGGTCCGGACGATTTTAACTGTAGAATTGAAGAGAGGGAGAGTGGTTCTGAGGGAGGACGCACTGTCTCACTAGCTGCGTGATGGCGGCACGTCCACCCGGAGAATCAAACTCAACAGTCACGTCATCGTCTCCCCGACTGACATAGTGATGGTTGGAAGTTTGCAGTTGCTCACCATTATTCCAATCTAGATGATGACTGCAGTGCTGAGTGGCTATTTCCCCATTGGGCGATGAGAAACTGAATCATCGGGCCAGGACTTTTACAAAAATAGTAAATATGTCTACTTACACGGTAGGCCTACCGTAACAAGGGACGACGCACTCTGTAGGAATAAGGGAATACACTCTACCTCCAGAGGAGAAGACACATTGTACGGAAAGAAAGGGTGAGACACTGTACTTTTGCAAGGTATGAGTAGGGATAGATTGTTTCATGACAATATAAGATACTCTATACTATAAAAAGGAAGAATGCTATGGACTGAACAAATCACAAATTTTGTGTAACACCAGAAGATACTCAACATCGTAACAAGGGAGGATACTCTGTGCCGTAACAAGGGAGGATACTCTGTGCCGTCACAAGGGAGTATACTCTGTGCCGTAACAAGGGAGGACACACTGTCTCATGCAATCATGTACACATGTAGAACAGAATGACCTCTCCAACCACAGCACGTTAATTCTTCATCCATCAAAAACTTAGCTTGAAAACATCCTAGTAAGTAGGCAGACTTCCAGTGTAATTGCGAATTGATTCCACTAGTAAGACGACCGTATCGGCACCAGGTTGTTAAAGAATATTCCATGTTCATTCATTAACAAAAGTGGGTAAATTAATGGGCATGTAAGCAAAGAACCAGTTGGTTGATTGTATTTTATCCTAACTTCCTTATCTGAATAAAATACCGCGTTAATTCAACATGTAGATTAACAGTTGATTTGTGATTGCAAACGATTTTGCGGGTTTTGTCTCACAAAATCTCCCCCACAGACAACCTTTTGGATGCAATCAATTATTTATCAATCGAACTCCAATTCCTAAACTCTTGCCGGCTTTGGTATCCGATTTCTTTTTCTGACAACCTAGAATCAAGATGGCGGCCTTTACGTCTGGCATAAACACAATCATAAGCTATATGGTTTCTAGTTGATCCCGATTAAACTGCACAGGAAAATGCGTCATGAAGGGAAGCAATGTCAAAGGACATGTGTTAAAATCCTGGTCTGTGTTTACATTCATTTTTTTAATATTTGTATCTTACAAAGGCTTGTGCAATGAAAGATCCTGCCCAGAGATATAAGAAGCGCTTTGCTAGGGTAGGCCTACGTGTTTGACCGTGAACAGACGTACTACTTTAACACTGACTGTAAAGTTGTAAAGTTAAGTTGGTCTGTATCGTCTTCCGTAAACTGTTATAACAACTGACATTGACGGAAGAGACGACAGAACAACCTCAATTGTCCACCTTTTACCGTCACATTAATTGAAATTAAAAGAACAAAAGCCAAGTTTTGACCTTTTAGAAAATGAACTAAACGTAATCTTTGAGTAAACAAAGAGTGAATGTCGAATGGGGTACTTGTCGCTGAGAAATAGAAGTACCCGAATAATCTGATTCTCGGAACAATCTTCTAGCCCAGTGTTACCAGATTTTTAGTCAAATTAACAGGTGCTTTACAGTAATATACTATAAACAGCTCAGGTACACATTTTACAGTCACGGTTATTTAGGATTACTTTAGATCTAGAGGAGTAAGGATCTCACATAGATATATAGGCTTACGAACGGTATATTCTGAATTCATTCTGAATAACCAAATAAGTATGTCTGAAAAAATCAATCTAAATTGAGAACTGTTGTTAGTTTGGTTGATTAATTGGGGTTTAACGTAGTAAGGGTATTTCGACGGAATGTCTATTCCGCATTGTCCCTTGCTGCAATACGATGTAAAATCTCGTAAAACCCACCAACGAGATTACTAGAGTCACATCGTGTACTTCTATCATATATATTTCATGCTCGACAGACGCACTAAAACCCGTGAACGGTACAATGAAGTAAGATTAGTAGGCGGACAGGCTAACAACTACACCTAAATTGAGAACAAAAAAACACAAATATACATTCAGATTTTGATGTTCAGTTCTCTGGACCAAATCTGTCCGAGCTAAAGCATATATGTTCAAAATGGTAATTGTTGTACAAAGTGCTGTACAAAGTGTATTCCTCTGTACATGTCTGGTGGTTGTGTATGTAGGTTTGCATTAAAACATAATTAACTACTTTAGAATATAATAATAAGCATGATAAATGTCGATCAGTTGTAAATAGTTATATCTCTATAGACACAGAGTTAGGCCTAATATGAATAAAAGCAATACTAAAAGCATAATAGGTAAATGGGTCATTTAACAAAACTAGATGAAAGGAAATAAATTACTATAAAATTTGGGGTTTCCATATAAGAAAGATGGTTGGACAGGCGAAAAGGAGAAAACATATGTAAACGCAGCCCCAATTTAATGGAAAATCTACTATTTTTACCTGTTATGAAATAAGAATTGTTTTAAGGGTTTGTGTTAAACAGTGAAACTGGCCTACGGCTATTTTAAGAGTGTAGAGCTATGCTAATAAAATCCTGTAGAATGAGCGCTGTCCGGTGTGTTCACATCATGCTCCAACATTCCGCTGTCTACACGATTTAGTCATTAAACAAAACACAAGAACAAAGGAATGCTCAGCTGACTGATTCACTCTATAAATATTGTGCCCTAAATCCAGAAATTAGGATATAGACAAATCCACCATACTATAGACTAACAAGTGTTGATTGTTTGATTGTCGCTGTACGCCTTTCATTCTGTGATTCACTTACATGTCTGCATGCCAGTTTTCTCTTAGACACAGACTACACAAATGCAAGATGTCTCGGGATAAAGATGTCTTGCAAAATTCCGTTTTGTTGTTTGTTTTTTGTTTAATTGGGGTTTGGCACTAGATGGGGTATTTCATAAATATATATATGACAATATATTGTCAATTTCTTACCATCCCCTGTCATTACACCAGCCAAATCGCGTGACTCTCTCATACATTTGAAGTCGACGAGAGAACTCGAATTTGAGAGCTGTGCGCCTAGGGGAAATTCAGTAGGCCAACTAACTAGCCACGTAAACAGAAAAAACATTAACACGATGCCTAGCTAATAATGTAGCCGATTTTATGGATATCAAATCACTATGCATAATTTCAATGCTTATTATTTCTTTTTTCTTAAAATGAATCGTTGTGTTAAAAATTTAAACTTCCTTCATTCAATAAAATTTATTATGAAAGGAAATAAGCCTGTATTTTTGGCGTCGAACTATTTGCAATCGTGTAAGTGAATCCTCTACTTTACGTAACTGCTATATATAATTCTTACAAATAAGTTATTCCAACCGATGAATCATCTGATGCTGAGATGAACTTCCCGAGATGACGGCTATATATACATAGTTTGGTCGGTGACATGTTGGCCTGACACCCAAAGGTCCCCAGGTTCGATCCTCCGTAAAGACATAGAACGTTTTCTTTCTATATACACTTATGTACAGTTTTTGTCTTAACATTTAAATAATATATATAGAGAGAGATAATCTATACATACCATGTGTTTATCTAAAGTCCGGGTAATGTACACTAGCTTACAAGTCTGTGAAATTGTTTTGAATTACATAGTCTGGTGTAAATAAACACTGAGTTGATTTGATAAGACAGCTAACTGTGACGGTCTTGATTGAGTAGGTCTCTCACACGCTTAGGTTAATCATACCGAGCAGATCCGTATCATAGACCCGGAACCTTGGTCTATTTTCTTACTCGTACTATGCATCAGTTATGTAATTCACAGAAATCTACATCGTTGAAATAAAATTTAAAAAAAAGAACAGCAAAAAGATGCCTTAGCCGCCCAGATTTAATCCGACCAAATTCCGTACTATTTGGAAACGAAGTGAGGAATATTTGGTATATTTGTTTTTTTGTCTTTTTTTTTTAAACTGTGTCATCTCCCGAAAAGAACACTTAATGCAAAAGTAACATCAACTGACCAGATTTCGAGTGTAAATGTTCCAAAATCACCCTCTAGAAAAATCCCAGTTTGCATGGTACCGTCCACCTGTAATCTATACTAGCAAAATCGCCTGCGACTGTCCTTCTTTTCGCTCACTACAGACTGGGCCTAGTACACCGACACACTGATGTAGGCCGCCAACAAAAAGATGAAATCACTGACGTGTGACGGTGCTTAATTATAGAATTAAACAAACATTAAGATTATCACTATGATAAATCCTCTAACACATGTTTAACAGTAGATTAAGATATAATTATAACATAAAATATAACATAATTATAATCATTTGAAAAGCACTAAGACACGAACGGTAGGTCGCTTACGGCTTTCCATCAGTTCATATCTGGGATGCTACAGGGTTTATAAAACACGTTGTAGCCAACAAATTATGGAGGAGAAATTGAGTTTTTAAATTTCAAAATATAACAAAAACAAAGGCTTAAGTAAACTGTCATCCCAATTTGTGAATACAATGGTAGATGACCGACACGGAACATTTGTGGAAGTTATTTTGGGTTGTTTATTGAACAGTAAACAAATGTAAAATAAACAGAATATACGGTTAGCTACAGAATTTGTAATTGTCTATTTGGGATCTCGATTAAGCGCTCAAGCCTCTCCAATTAAGAAGACTCGCCGCCTTAATACAGGTTTAATTTCCCCATCAAATAAATCCTGTGTCGTTTTAATAGATAAACAAGCCTAAACAGGGGAAGTTACTGGTCCTTCTGCTCAAATTTCAAGTCTAAATTGAGGGAGGAAGAGAGAAAACTGGCGAGTTGGCAACCTATACTTATTCCGTGTTTTCGTACTTTAACAAGGCTAATGCGATTTTAAGTCTCATGTGGCATATCAAATACGTAAGAGAGTTCAATATACCAAATACTATTGGACAGTACGAATTTAACCCATACCGATAACAGCCGGCAAGTGAAAAAGTCTTGAAATTACAGTTATATACCGCCTTATTCTGTACATCTTAATAAGGCTATGCATTGAATGATAGACTATTTGAGACACATAACTCTGCATCTAATATTACGTCAGCGGTCTCATGCTCTAACAGTCAATATGTGTAAAGTGTTGTAGATGCCTATTTTCTTTTTTTCAATTGCAAATGTTACATAAAAGATGAGAGTGAAGTTCCAAGCCGCCTTAGCTATTCGATTTGTAACAACTTGGTCATGGAACGATAGAGACTGGAGTGCGGACAAGTACGCTACAATGAACGTAAATATAAATGAATGCCTATTGCGCATGTCTTCGAAATAACCACCTGTTTACACGGAAAGATTATATAACGCCGTTGTCAGGTATATCACAAACATATTAACTATGCAATTCATGTTTGTAGTTTTCTGTCAGATTTAAAAAACGAAAGTGGCCAGAGCTACTAAAAGAGAAGCAATTTCCTTCTATATCTACCCATGTGGCGAGATTTGGTCAAACGTCAAGTGCTGAGTTTTACATGAGATGTATATATGTGGGGTAACCAGAACCCTCTAGGAGGGGGAGGAGGGCGTGCAATCGATGGTAATTTTACACGGCTCACTATAAAACAAATACGTGGTCTACATGGGCACACCTAGTCGAAACGATCATTGAATTTACACTGAGGGAAATATTCTAACAATGCCGATGAATTGGTATTAATCCACAGAACAACTGTGTACTTGAGATGTATTCGTATAGCGTTTACCTTAGATAGGCCCTGGTTAATACTGGTTATATATCTCAGGTAAGTAGGGAATAACTATGCAATACTTGTCAACGAAATTCAGATAGTTTATATGATCGTTTGGGTGTTAAAAATGTTTTGTTTAGTAAATTTGAAGACATGGTTATTGAAAGCCGAAAGGCTTGTAGCGAATTGATTTCGTTGAACATGAACCCCAAAATGGTTCAATCTCAGATCTACCTCAATCTTCCGGAACTCATAAACGATTAGAACTATGCAATGACACCTGCACGCATAATTCAGGTGTATAAAGATATATGCCTGTTTACGTTTCAGTGAAGATGATACAAACTATACACCAAGGCCTACCTGCCCGTGGGTCCCTGCAGAAGGCCTACAGACCTGATCACATCACAATTGGGGTCCGCTTGTTTCTCAGAGATACGCCGGTGCATGGGCTTATCGCAAAGCTGGTCATATAAGTCTCCGGGTTTTCTACAGCCCCTACACATACCATGTGCTGGTCGGGGCCAGTCAATCGTTTAACTGTCCAGTCTCTAAAAAAATAAACGGGAGGAAAGAGACGGCGGTAATTCAGGGGACAAGGCAGTGGCGTTCAGGTCACAATTCATAACGTGACACCGTGATGTTTTTAACTCGCGGAGACGACGAGCTCACGTTCTCTAACTGCCATAGAACTATGTTAGCTGGGCGTTCCTATCAATACCTGCACAGAGAGGGAGGCGATACAACCACAGTGTTATTCATCTCCTCATTTCCTCGCAAACCCATTTCCCCCCTTTGTTTCCCCTGTAGACTAAAACACTCACCCGGACAAAAAAGTCTGATTCGTCGGATGTGGAATACGCTATGGAGATATGAGTTTATTCAAGCTGCTGCTCAAAGGTTGAAAATCTATCAATTCCCTATATTACTTTAGAAATGTCAAAAAACCTTGGAATAGTAAGCGTAAAAGCCCATGTGTTCATTCGGATGGATTAACGATTATCCCAGTCAAGATTAACCATCCAAATGTCTGACCCTGACAAACATAAAGAACTGTTATAAGTATGGTGGCCAAAACTCCGAATCACCTAAACCTATAGGTCTTCTATTGGAAACCCTAACCTGGGATATTTGTTTATAAATTGTAAGCCTTGCAACAATAATGCATTACCTTAGTTTAAAGTTTGACTGATTTAAAACTCGCTGTATGCATTAGTATTGAAAAACAGATCATTGACTGGTATGTTTATATGGAGATTATACTGTGAGTGATCACCGTTTTTAGAGGAGAAAATGATCCGTATCGAACAATGCATTTCTCCTACAGCTTCATCACAGACCTAATACAATTACACCACAACAGACCGGCTTCACGGTGCCCATAGCTTCGAGACCACCAGGGCAGCAAGAAGCCCCCCTCCCAACCCTCTTATCGTATATGTATCAAATCACAACTGACAAATACTGAAATTGGATTAAAATTGTTTGTTATTCACATTGTACCATTGTATTGATTGGAAATTAAAAGCTACCTTGAATTAAGCAGGGTCCATTTGATGTTGGTTCAACTCTGATTGTTTACACAAAATTGCACTTTTTCTCAGGCAGTGATGTATTTACATGAGATTTTGTGAGAGATATTTGGTTAAAATCTACTATTATTGGGTAATTAAGAGTGACTGACAAAATCCAATATAGCTCAAACTAACCTCTAGGGTACGTGTGTATAAATAGGTATATTTAATAATATATAATTATGTTAGTCAAATTTGATCAAATATGATTTATTCTGTAGATACCAAACAAACTGAATACTTGCTTAAGATGTTAATTGCATTGTATTTAACCAGGTATAAAACCATTTCCGTATGAAGGGGATACCTTTTTTTCACTTGACCGACGACGTTTTAACCTGGTTTAATAGAATAAAATGAACATCATTAACTATCACAGAGAGTTCAGTTTGTTTAGTTTCTACTGATTATAACGCCTGTTTTGTCAACTTGTACGCTGAACAACAGATTCAAATTTAAGTGATAATAGATCAAATCGTAGTTAAAGCAAAATACGCTTTAACTTTTATGTGAAACCGAAAGAGATACACAATACAGCTCAATAGTACAAACGCTTACACACATACATCATCAATATGAGCCTATATACCCATTGATTATATCTAAAACACACTCAAACAAAAGGCAACAAATATAATAATTTATATATTAATGTATATCGTGAGCCTTTGTAGCTCAGTCGGTCAGGGCTGTGGTTATGCTGGCTGATGACCTGAGTTCAAATCCCGTTCCAGGTAAGCAAAATGTTATTTTTTTAACAATAAACATTAGTATATGCACCTGAAGCTTCTGCAGCTAAAGGCTGTATAATAATATTTGAAGAGGAACCAGACAGACAATGGAATGTTAATTGATTATATTCCTTATAATGTTCCAAAAAAAGCGAACTGACATAAGTAGATCTCGCAATTTTTTTTTTTGTTGATTATCCTATTTATGGATTACCGATATATCAATCGCTAATCGATCCCCGTACGGATTTTAGGTCTATATCATTCTAAATGGGCTTCTTTAAGCAAAGTCGGCAGTAAAACTGTTACAGGACATATGTTTGTTAACACTCTAGTTCCCAGCCTCCCCGAGTAAGTAGTATGATGTTAACACGGTGCGACTTACCTGATATACCGTGAAACTTCCAGTGACAACTGACACAGTGATACAGCGCTCATTTATAGATCCCCGTCTCCTCACAAACGGATTGTCCCACAGTAAATACGTGAGCTCAGCCTCATCTCACAGGTCAGATTAAAACATATTCTCTACAGGTTATAAGACCACAGGACCAGGATTAAAAATAAAACCCTGGAAAAGATTTTCTTTGTTTGGGTCTCTATATAATGCTAACACAGCCTATATGTGCTCGGTTAATAATACCAGAGACGAGAAGTTAGTCGCGACATTTCCCGATCCGACACGATTATAGATTTCAGACGTGCCCAGTCATCTTTAATAAAAACCAACAAGAAATAAAAAGGGATTTTTCTTTCTTGACTTCATGATCACTGTTTCTGTATATAGTTTTGTTGCGAAACCTCAAGAAGGTTTATCTGAGATGTTTGCCGTGAAACTGTTTCAGTTCGTGTGTTAATCCCGCGTTTGTGGCGGATGGTTGAGTGAAATTATTATGTCCGCGGTTCCTAACATCTTATCAACAGCGCTGCTGGGATTTCAGCTTAAACGTCTCCTGATAACGTGTATATATACCTTTATCTCATTTAGACAATTAGCACCTTTAAGGTTATTTTAGGATATGTTCAAGTTGTAGTCCAACCACATGCTTGTGTTCGCTGGGGAACTGCTAATTTCGTATGTTAACCCTATTTTGTGGTGTAACACATTTGAGCGTTTACTTTGTGAATTCTCACACTTAACCTTCATTTTCTAATTAAGACGATTTTTTTTAAAATTTCGTGTATGGTTTCCAAATAAATTTAAAGATGTAATTAGAAATAAAAAATACTGAATTTTTTTGTTTTGAATTGAGAATAGTAACCCTTGGCTAGAGAAGATGTAGACCGTTATGCCAGTAGTAATTTATTACTTTTGCCGTATGGCAAGCCATTTGGATTTAAATCTTTATTTCTAACATCATCATTTATTTATGATATCATTAAACCAATGTATCATATCATGATATGTATTTATGATACCATGATATGTATATCAAATTAGTATTTTATATATCTGATTTCATAAAATCAATATATCATGTTAAAAAAATGTATTTATAATATCGAAAATTACATTCATCACATCACCAATATTGTTATATATCTTACAATTAATTGTTTATTAACATTTCTCGAAATTTATTTGAGACATCGTCATTTGTAGTGATGACATCATTATTAATTATTAATTATACTATCTTAAAATAAATTAAGAATATGTTCTACGATGGCGCACTGGCGAGATGGTATATGTTAATGAAAGCTCCCCAAGAAAGAACTCTTCTTGCCAGACTTACATTAAGTACATTCTATGATATTAGTGGCGGCAAAATCGAAGGAGTAGGCCAATGAATTCGTTCGATTCGATCATCTGCAGAAGGAATCAGAGAGAGTTACAAACTTTTTCTACTAACAGTTTAGCAGAAGTAACCAGGTGAAGCTTTCAACGAATATGGAATTAAATTTAACAAATCTCTTAGGAAGTTAAGTACAAAATGGATGGTAGACACAGCAACTTCGCTTGCCTTCCCTCCCCCTTCCCCCATTCATGCTGTCAGCTACTGTTTATTATCTACTGTAAATAGCTCTGGCATCTGAAGTCCGGAATTCTTTGACAGTCTGAATTACAATCTGTACTAAATAAGAAAGTTCTATCCAGATAACTATCTAATCAACATATTTTAGTTGAATAAATATTGTATTTCAATTTGCACTGTTTATGTTTCGCAGGTGCTGATTTATTCACTGGGTGCTGATTAGTCTGATGAACGCTTTACAGTGATGTATGCACCAAAGCGCATTTGTCTCCCGACAGCGAAGCGAAAATATCTATCGATTTCTGATTAAAATTACAAAAAAAAGAAATACGTTAATTGGATCATTAGAAGTATTTTCGTTATTTTGGAATAACACTTTCTTAGTTAGAACATATACCTGTTCAGAAAATTTTGTAGGTTGAAAC
>JAVFBW010164079.1:0-11487 GCA_034783835.1 Mopalia ciliata
TGTAATGATCAAGTATCAGTTAGGTTTTCAGCGTAGACGGGCTGTAAGCAATGTATGGAGGTAAGAAGGCGACAGTTTTAATCAAATGCTGGGAGTTTGGTGAGATGGAATGTCGGCCATATTTGTTGTGAAAACTAGTGAAATACAACCACATCTATGGTATTAACATAAAAAGTAAAGTTTGGAGTTAATATCTGAATTTGAATGATGGATAGTTTTGTTTGCGGAATAGAATTAAATGCAATCGCATCGATTTCTTAACTGGAGGAAACCATTTTCAATGTTTGAAATTAAACTATGCAATGGCTGCAATTTTGTTTTGCCGAATTTGGAGAAATGAAATCCCATTATTTGTATTCATGGGGGGAAGCTACCGTAAAACTTTCAAGTTATTCAATGAATATTGAAAAATTATGCAATAGCTTCATATTGTTTTGATCTATTTGATTAAATGCAGTCCTTTTGTTACGTCACTCATTAATTAAGTAATAATGATGAAACCTAACTCTTTGCGCCGTGCTCTATTAAAAAACGAAAGTCAATGTTTTGTGGTTACTCATGCATATTGGGCCTCTGTATTCACCTTATCAAATAAATAGCATGTTTTCTGTAATGAAATAAAAAGCCGTTTGTTTCAAAGCTCTGTGTTCCCTTTGTTTGAGGTAAAATATTCTTTGAATGTCTCGTGTGATCACGTAGTGAACCAAAGCGAGGTAGAATTAGAAAATTAAATGGGACTTATTTGTAAGTTGAAGTTTGATGGAAATTCTACCGAGCTTTAGGGGTATTATAGTTTTGTGGAAACTGATTTCTTGTCTGACGTTAAGTACTGATTATTAACCATTGGACAGTAAAGAAATGAAATACCACATTTCGGTAACCTTTTTCGCTTAAAATTTGTTGAGTTCTGTCGTGCCGTCTGAACTAGCTTCTAGATCAGAATCCAAACACTGGCATATGGCACATATCTATGGCAGTTGTAAAATAAAATATACATTCACAGTACAGAGTTTTTACATTTCCAGCTCTAAGAAAACATTGAATTAACCCTTCAAGTTCTTTATGAAGATACTTCAGTGTTTTTTACTTAAAGCTTTTTTCAACCAGGCTCTAGCTATCATCCATCCATTTATTCAAGTTCTTTTTAAACATGCTCTAGTTTTCATTTCTTCAAGTTCTTTTAAACATTCTGTTTCCATAACAAACACTATCCTTCAACTTGCTTTCATTTTTTATTTATTCAACACATAATTTTCTTATCATGTGCCCTCTATCTTTCCTTTTTTGCCTTAACAAAACTTGACAAAAATGATTTTATCTAACATCACCTGTTTAGTTTTTAAAAAATTTATCCCCTGCTATATACGCAGTAATAAAATACAGCCCAGTTAGTTGAACAGGTAAGCTCATGGGGGATAATATATATATTCTGTACTGCCTGATTCCCAACTAATTTATAAAATAAAGCAAAACAAAATGTTTCCTGTTAAAACAAAGAAACAAAACCAATGCTTTCAAGTTTACTTAATATGAGAAGTCAAATAAACATTACCCTTAATAAAATATACCCAGAATTGTCCTTTTGGGGACAGGGAACATTTGAGAATGTCTAAGCCTACTAATCTTACTTCGATAAGTTGTATAGTTCACGGGTTCTAATCCGTTTTTGCCATCTGGCATATGAATGAGAAACATGGTATGACTCCGGCAATCAAGGGGTGTTTTAACCCGATGGTCCACCGTATTTAAGCGAGGAACTGTTTGAAGTATACAATCTGTCGTTATGTAAGTGACATAACACTTTTATGTACAACGTTAAACCCCAAATATAGAAAAACAAATGACCCGATTTTTGAGACTCACCTTCAACCTTTGTGAGGTCAATCACGAATCTCGGTTTTTTTTATGGGTAAGTGGCTGTTGTTCACTATATCACGAATTAACTCTCCAACATAATAGAAACGCTTCACATTTTGGTTGTGCTAGAGTCAATTATTGTTGCAACACACCGCCGTCATAAAAATGAAACACCCTTAAGCGCTACGTTAAACACCAATCACATAAATTTTTGTAGACATATACTATTCAAATTGCCACAGGAATCACTAGTTACGACTCAAAAGCACACAAATGTTGGAAAGTTTTTTTGTGCTTGTTATTTGGTATTGTTGGGGGAAATTTTGTATAAGGTCAGCTACTTTAGTCAGTGTTCTTGATAGTCAAATTCCTCCGTGTTGGATTCGATTGACAGGTTACGTCACGAAGACCCGCGGTTTCGTGTCAATGTCTGTGTCGTCTGGTAAAATGAATGAAATCGGGCAGAATATTTCAAGTCATTCTTAGTTTGATATTCTAGAGGAGTCCATGTACGGTACCTTCTAGAACCTTCTCATTTTGATCATTTACATTTGTAGTTAAAAATGAAATTTGAAAGAAATTCTCACGCTATATATGGATAAGGTGAAGTTAAACTCTATAACAGATTTTTGCTGTTAAATGTGACCCTGTACAGCCAATATAGGGGCTGTAGTGATTATGCAACCTGTGGTTGGTCTTGGTATTCAAGCCCTGTTCATCCCCAGGCCCTCCTTTTACACCTGATTGACACTCTGACCTGACTGAACGTCTCGGGTAGCCTACCTTCCGGTCGTTAGCAGAACTGGTATTTGATACAGATGCAATGGTTTAAGCTGTTGAAACAATTTGTGATAGTTTGATTGACATTTTGTTATTGAGACAAATGTAAATGCTATCAGACATCATCTAGCGTAGCAGCAATCAGTCATAGCAGTTCGAAACTGTCTTAGATTTTATGTGCACGTGTTCTAGTACAGGCCTTCCTTCACTTCGAGTTTAGCTGCATGGATTGTGACGAGATGCCTTATAAGGTAGGCGCATATTTTTGTATTAGGTCTACTAACGTTTTTTTGTTAGTACCTTAGGCCTACTTATTTCGTTTGAGGGGTCGTGGCATGGTGGTAGCGTATGCGCTTACTAAATTTACTCCAAGTTACCAGTCACAGAATCGATTCCGTCTGTCGACCATCGGGTATATGAGTGAGTCACAATATGTGGCTCCGGCAATCGCGGGGGTGGTAATTACGAGGTTTCTTTCTGGGTTTCCACCGTAATGACTAATGAGGCAAGGCACACTGTGAAGTGAACAATCCTTCCTCATATAAGTGAAATACCCTTGAGTACGACAATGAATCCCAATCAAACAATATTTCGAGATGAACTTTTAAACTTTCAGTTGTAGCGAGTGCGTTTCCTAAACTGAACATGCTTCGGTTTACCGTTCACGGGATCCAGTCCGCCTGTCGACCATTAGGTTTATGAGCGAGTCACATGTTGTGGCTCCGGCAATCGCGGGGGTGATTTTTACGAGGTTTCCTCTCCGTTTTCCACCGTAATATTAAAGGCTGTGTACAGTGTAAAGTGGACAATCCGTCGTAATATAAGTGAAATATCCTTGGATACTACGTTAAACACCAATCACGCAAACAAACAAATTTAAGGCTAGCTTTTGGTTAGGTTTGCGACATCTGCTTCTGTGGAGTTGGGATCGTTTGAACTTTGTGTATTTCTTGTGAATTTCGACAAAGTGGAAGGTAGGTGCAAGGGGTACGGTAATGGCTCTGGAGGTGTTACCGGGCGCTGTAATGGTCGTGGTACCTCTATCCCCTCTTCATAAGTTTGGTGTTGTTCAGGCGTAGAAGCTCTAGGTGGCTGAATAGGTTCGTGGCCATCATGGGTCCTCCGCTACCACCGCATTACCGCCCTCTTGCGGGCTCACACGCCCCGCCTTATATGGCGCTTCACCACCTCGTTATCCATCTGGACATCCCACTGGGCATCCTTTTGGTAACTTCCATTGTGCAATCGTCGATGTCGTTGTAAATGCTAAAAACGGGTAAAACCCCACAACAAGTGCCACACAAGCGCTGGTCAGGCACCATTTTTACTGTGGCCGTTTTGTAAATGTTGGAGGTTACTCGTTGCCAATCGCTCAAACTACTTGTTATAGGGACTCCAAATAAAACAAGCATCGCCAAATGATAGTTACGCACCTAAGGTAGCCACTCAACCAAAGAAATGACATGAATACACCGTTTTTATTATAATCTCGACGAAAACAGTCGGAATAAGCACACCATTCACAACAGTCTACCCGACCCAGATCCGTCCAGCCCCCGAATTCTAACACAATGAAGCACAGCTCAGATTTTTTCCGGGTCAACAAGTTTCTAACACGTCCGCGCTTACTGTATATACAGAGATGACCAATCCAGAATCGATCATTCTAACCAACCCACAACCTGCATCTACAAAACTACTACTAAC
This sequence comes from Mopalia ciliata, assembly GCA_034783835.1. Taxonomy (NCBI): domain Eukaryota; kingdom Metazoa; phylum Mollusca; class Polyplacophora; order Chitonida; family Mopaliidae; genus Mopalia; species Mopalia ciliata. The sequence continues at coordinate 4,345 of JAVFBW010164079.1, forward strand.
CTATATTTTGCCTGGCTATCTACCAAGATGAGTGAGCCTCAGCAAATTGCGTCTCCTCCACCGTCCTCTCGTTTGTCTCGTCATCCTTCTTCTCATTATTTGAACAGCCCTTGCGTTCGCTTGTCAAAGACGTTGTTGACACACGGTGGGAACCAGCTGTCATAATCACCTTCCTTCGTCTTTTACTCCATTGGTGTGCTGCATACTGGTGTCGGAATAAATTTCTCCTCTGGATAAATGTAACACCGCCAAGTAACATAGGCTTACTAGGAGGCCCTGGCGGGACCACCTTTATTCAGATAGCCAGATAGGTTGTTAATTGTGGTTTGTTTTCTGGTCCGACTCATCTTGGTAGTTAGAGACAGTCCAGAAGGTTTGGGAGTAGAGTCAACAGTCGGGCAGCAGGCTGGTCCTCTTCTCAGGGCGACCTAAATCTTGACACAATTGACACACTTACACAACCATAACATGTTTATTGGTTTGCTTTGATGGGAACTTAATATTCTTCCAGAGCTAAGTAAAGCAGTATGTCTATACTTGAAACGCACTGTCCTCAGGCAGAGATTGCTTTAAATACATTCCTCTATGTTGGGGTCTTCAATAATGAGACACTGACAAGATACAGCCTGCACAAATGTTCTGCGCATAGTTCCACAAAGTGATCTTACCTTTAGATGATCTTAGTTACCATGAGGACACAATACCTTGAACACTGGTCACCATGGCAACTAAGACCCCCTTAGGCTAGGATCTCTATGTGGAACGGGCCAAGGATCGACTGGTGGATAGAAACAGAACGCCCCTTATTACCAGAAAAAGGGCATAATAAAACTACCAAATTTTACCCACAAAATATAAATGAACACATTAATCAATACAATTAAATGTTTAATTTTGTTTGATGAACAAATGAAATTAAAGTTAAATGGATAAAATTTCTTTTTTTACCATGTCGAGCAGCTCATCTCTGAGAGCAACACGGAAATAGACCAAAACAATGTGAAGAATCAGAAGAATAACAATATGTGCTAATTGTAAGCAAAATGGAAATAGTCGGGTATGATCCACACCAAATAAATTTGCTGGTCCAGTTCCAGCGTCTAGTCCAATAGATCTGCAAGCTTGATCAACCTGCAGAGTAAAAACATGTGAAAAATCTCACTTATCTGTATCAGATTGTGTGGAGTTTTTAGTTAAAAGAATAGACAACGTTTGTTAACATTGAGATTCAGAGTTTCACTACTCTACGGCGCTCACCATAGCCGCTCGGTTTCTCATATTAACTTTCAACACTATCCTCAACCCAGTTTGAATTAATCACCTACCAGCTCTTTTGAAAATGTAAATGAATTATATACCCGGTGTAACGTCAGGAAACCCTAATCCATTTCGTAGACCTATATCTTCACCAGATTCACATTATAAACTGCTATTAAAATACACATTTCCGCCTCCTCGTGTTAGAGAGGTCAGGACCAGTTTTGGTTTCTGCCCAGTGAAAATGTTGGACATCATTTGTATTATTTATTGTAAAACTTTGACTTATGACCCACTAACGAAGGAAAAGTGTCGAGCTACGTGTATTTTTATTTGTTGAACACATTTGTCAAAACTGGTATCTGTTAATCAAAAGCTTTCTATTCGTTTAAAGGTATTCCCAAATGGGTTTTAAATCCGATTAAAAGTGACTGGATTACAAAGTTAATACTATAAACTATCTGTAAAATAAATCCTGTATTTTTCTGACGCTTAGAATTTGGTTTACTCCCTTACAAACTTGCCATTTTTCATACAAGTTATTTGAGCTGTGGCGTAGGCAGGGGAAACTTCATTCGGAACAATCTGTGCCGGATATTGACGACTACCAATTTCTCCACATGTACAACGATTTTTTTAATGAAACAAGCTGCAAATCGTTCAGTGAAAATTGGATTTTTAATTTTTTTTTGTAGGTATGAACCATTTGGGAATACCTTTAAATCTCTATGTTATTTCACTTCTGTCTAGATACTGGCAACTCTAAGCAACTTAGTTACACTTCTAAATACATTAGAAAATAATACAGAATGATTAAAAGAAAAGAACAACTTCAGTGAGCTCTCCAAAATAACAGTGTCAATAACAGTGTCAATAACACAAAGTTTACCTATCGTTGATTTGCGTGAATTTTAACCAAGGTTACCAGCCTGGACTGAAGTTTATACACATGTCAAACATATATATATCTATGCATGGTTTCTGATTCCCTCTAAGTCTTTGACCGGAACGATTTTCGACCAAAGTTATCACCCTTGTCTATTATATTATTATTTATTTAACGGTTTCTGATTCCCAGGTGTTATTACTATGCAGTTACATAAGAAGTGCAGATCAAGATAACATTCGGTTGACCTGTACTGGTTTTAACCAGAGTTATCGCCCTTGGCTTTTATTATTTGTATAATTCTTCATTTCCTGGTTTCCGATTTTTAGGTGATTGTTTACCTACTGTTTCAGATAGGGTTTTAATTGTTGATGGGCAATGGCGATGGAAAAATTACCGATCAAGTTAACGTTTAATTGATTCGCCCATATATAACCATAGTTATTATTAACAATAATAATAATAACCGTTTTATTGCGGAGAGATTGTGCATATACATGTACATGTCCATATAATGCTCTTACTAATATGTAATGAATTTAAATATCTTTTGAAGAGCCGCTTAATTCTTCTGAATTATGGAAGTTATTTGATCCGATCGCATTATAGATCAACTTTTACTTTTGTTGATATTCGAATATTTTTCCAAAGCTATAGCCCTTGCATGTAACCGACCTACATGTTACTGTAGATTTACTTATTCCACAAGCAATTCGTTTTAAGGATAGGTTTTGATCAAGTTCGAAGTTTAGGATAAGTTGTCTTTAGGTTTTTCCTGATAACACGGACATGCACATTTATTAAGGTTCTTAAAACTAATACGTACTAATTTAAGAATTTTTTGACAGCATGTCAACCTAAAGGGTGAATGAATAAATTTAATCTCTCACCAATGGAGCCAGCAGAAGAATTTACAGTGAAGGACACATAACCCAACAGCAAAACTTTCAGTGCACAACACCTTAACCAAACTAAAGGATTTACACTGAGAGACACCGTAATCAAACAGACCAATTTACCGTAAGGGACACCATAACCAAACAGAACAATTTACAGTGAGGGACACCATAACCAATAAGAAGGATTTACAGTGAGGGACACGATGACCAAACAGAACAGATTACAGTGAGGGAAATCATAACCAAACAGAACAATTTACAGTGAGGGACACCATAACCAAACAGAACAATTTACAGTGAGGGACACCATAACAAAATGGAACAATTTACAGTGAAGGACAACATTACCAAATGGAACAATTTAAGTGAAGGACACCATAACCAAATGGAACAATTTACAGTGAGGGACACCATAACCAAACAGAACAATTTGCAGTGAGGGACACCATAACCAAACAGAACAATTTACATTGAAGGACACCATAACCAAACAGAACAATTTACAGTGAAGGACACCATAACCAAACAGAACAATTTGCAGTGGGGGAAACCATAACAAAACAATACAGCTGTCATTGAAGAACACCATAACCAAACAGAAGAAATTACAGCGGAGGACATCACATACACACAGAAGGAATTACAGTGATGGACACCATAACCAAAACAGAAGAAATTACAGTGAGGGACATCATAACCAAACACACGGGAGGAATTACAGTGAGGGACATCATAACCAAACACACGGGAGGAATTACAGTGAGGGACATCATAAAGAAACAGAATAATTTACAGTGAGGTACAGATAACCAATCAGAAGAATTTTCAATGAGGGACACCATAACCAAGCAGAACAGTTTACAGTGCGGGAAACCATAACAAAACAATAAAGTTGACGGTGAAGAACACCACAGCTAAAGAGAACAATTTACAGCGAGGGACACCATAACCAAACATAACACTTTACAGTGAAGGACACCGTAACCAAACAGAACAATTTACAATGAAGGACACCATAACCAAACAGAACAATTTACAGTGGGGGAAACCATAACAAAAAAATACAGCTGACACTGAAGAACACCATAACCAAACAGACAAATTACAGTGGAGAACATCATAAACCAACAGAAGGAATTACAGTGAGGGACACCATAACCAAAGGGAACAACTTACAATGAGGGACACCATAACCAAACATAACACTTTACAGTGAAGGACACCATGACCAAACAGAACAATTTACAGTGAAGGACACCATAACCAAACATAACCCTTTACAGTGAAGGACACCATAACCAAACAGAACAATTTACAGTGAAGGACACCATAACCAAACAGAACAATTTACAATGGGGGAAACCATAACAAAACAATACAGCTGACACTGAAGAACACCATAACCAAACAGACAATTACAGTGGAGAACATCATAAACCAACAGAAGGAATTACAGTGAGGGACACCATAACCAAACGGAACAAGTTACAATGAAGGACACCATAACCAAACAGAACAATTTACAGTGAAGGACGCCATAACCAAACGGAACAAGTTACAATGAGGGACACCATAACCAAAACAGAAGGATTTACAGTGGTGAGTACACTAGACAAACATAAGGATTTACAGTGAAAGACACCATGACCTAGCAGAAAAGTTTACAGTGAATGACACCATAAGCAAACACAATAATTTACAGTAAAGGGAACCATAAGCAAACAGAAGCATTTACAAGGAAGGACACCATAACCGAACAGAATGAATTATGGTGGGGACAACCCTAACCAAACAGGAGGAATTACAGTCGGGAACACCATAACCAAACAGAAGGAATTACAGTGAGGGTCATCATAACCAAACAGAAAAATTTACAGTTAGGGAAGCCCGCAGCCGTGGCTTAGCGGTAGTCTGTTCGCTTACTTAACTGAACCTGCTTCGACGTACCAGGATCGAGTCAGCCTGTCGACCATCAGGTATATGAGTGAGCCACATGATGTGCCTCCAGCAATCGCAGGGGTGGTTTTTACGAGATTTCCTCTCGGTTTTCAACCATAATATTGCTAGGGGCTGTGTGAAGTGGACAATCTGTCGTCATATAAGTGAAATACCCTTGAGTACGACATTAAACCCAAATCAAACAAACAAACAAACAGTGATGGACTCTTTTACCAAACAGAAGAAGTTACATCATAACCAAACAGAAGGATTCACAGTGAAAGACACCATAACCTACCAGAATTTGCAATGAGGGATACCATAACTAAACAATATAATTGACAGCGAGGGACACCATAACCAAACATAAGGATTTACAGCAGTGGGTACCCTAAACACACGGAAGAGTATTCAGTGAAAGACACCATGACCAAACGGAACAATTTACAGTGAGGGACGCCATAAGCAAACAGCAGAAATTACAGCAATGGGCACCATAACCACACAGAAGGAATTACAGTGGGGGTTACCATTACCAAACAGAAGGTTTAACAGTGTGGGACACCATTACCAAACAGAAGAATTTTCAGTGAGGGACAGCATCGCCAAATAGAAGGCATTGCTGTTGGGGGAACCATAACCAAATAGAAGAAATTACAGTGAGGGCCGCTGACTTAGTGATTCATACATCAATGCTTTTGCTTGTTATGTATCAGACTGTTGAAACGTAACAATCGAGTTTCGTACATATGTATATCAGCATAATGAGACACACTAGTCAGCTTCAATTATTTTGCTTACAAACACAAAATGTTTCGTCTTAAACAAATTGCGATGTATCCTGGTTAGATGTGATTGGCTAATATCGATGAACCAGATCGTGAGGGATTTCCCTATACGTCACTCGGTGTTTAAATTTTGTTACCGGGTATTGTCATGACAAATCTCGTATTAATGAGCGCCAAATACAAACGACCCAAACGAGCTTCAAAATATGAACGCCAATGTTTTCGTGTCATGGTAACTGAAGTACAATACTTCTGTAATAAAGTAGTTTACGCTTGCTTTTTTTCTTAACAAATAATCGTTGTTTTGTTCCTCACTTATATTTATAACAAAAAAAGCGTACAAATTTAATATCTTAATCCATAGATACACAGTTACTATAATGTATTACAATTTACATGTAAATCATGCCTGTTCTAATTTAAAAATGCATACATGTAAGTGGCGACTGATATAAATACCCAGCACTCTTTGGTTTTTTTTGACATTTTGATACGGCAAAAGAAACGTGCTGGATTTTGAATAAGGACTGACGCTAGCGCCTCGCGCACCGGACGTCTGCGCCTCGCGAACCCTATACGCTAGGCCTTGCCAATCCGACGATAGCGCCTCTTGTACCTGACGCTAGCGCCTCTTGCACCCGACGCTAGTGCCTTGCGCACCCGACCCTAGCGCATTTCGATCTCGATTCTAGCGCCTCTCGCATCCGACCCTAGCGATTCGCATACCTGACCCTAGCGCCTTGAGCACCCGACCCAAGCGCCTTGCGCACGCTACTCAAGCGCCTCGCCCAGTAGAAACTAGCGCCTCGCGCTCCCGATCCTAAAAAATACAGGGTCTGAAATGTGACATCATCGCCGTTTCTTGCTGGTCTACAACGCCGAGGATATTACTATACGGCAGATGTCTATGAGAAAATACAAGAAAAGTGGTTTTACATAATGATTAAATTCCATTTTGTACTCATTAGGGACGGTGTACCATAAAAGTCATATTCATAATGTAACCAGTTCCACCGGAAACGCTACGGAAATGTAAGAGAGTACAAATGGTAAGTTACCACTTGATGAAAGCATGTCAATAGCGCTTATGCCCTCCATGAGCGTTCACAACTGCGACGCAACCTCTCCTCGTGGATTATGCGTCTGAAAACAGCTTGGGGGATGCGTCACCACAATTGAACAAACATGGCACCAATTCTGTGGAGGGTTCTTTACTTGACGGAGTCTTCTGCCCAACACATTCCATACATGTTCTATGGGATTAAGGTCGGGAGACATAAAATTGACCTGCAGAATACTCCCCCGGCTTCCTCGGTCGAGCATAAGAGGCGAGAAAAGAGGTTGCTTTCTGTTGCCCTGGTGTTTTAAGGGCTAA
>JAVFBW010164090.1:0-11486 GCA_034783835.1 Mopalia ciliata
CTAATATGACGACGGATTGTCCACTTCACACTGTACCCAACCTTATAACGGTGGAAAACCCAGAAGAAATCCCGTAAACCACCCCCGCCATTGCCGGAGCCACAACATGTGACTCGCTCATATACTTGATGTTCGACAAGCGGACTCGATCCAGTGAACGGTACATCGAAGCATGTACAGTTTAGTACGCGCGCACGCTACCACTAAGTCACGGCCGCGGGCTTGAAAGACTCGAAAGTATAGAATAAAACACAAACAAATTGTATCAGTTATCAGTATCATTTACTAATGCATTTTGCATGCGCTGAGAAAAACTTACATTTAACTTTTTCCAAGACACCCAAATGAGGTTTCCACTGACGTTTCATCCGTCCAAACGAGGAGGATGTACACACACGCATGTTCACACACACGTACGCATGTTCACACACACTTACGCATTTTCACACACACTTAAACTGATAATTACGAAAGTATAGCTACATATAGCTTACGATGCTTAGCTGGTAGCAATTCTGATTTCTCTGTTGGATTTAAAATATCGACCATAGCTAATATGAATACAATAATCGTCCATATACCATCATCATGGCTTCTGCAAAAGAATAACAAATGTGATGTGTTGTTTTAGTCAAAGATTTCTGCACGAAGACAATAATCATGTTGCTTAATTGTAATTAAACCACTATTGATACTCATTTGAAATGTTCACACAAAAGTTTAAAAGAAAGGATTTCATCTCGCCGGGGCCCGCAGCCGTGGCTTATAGGGGTAGCCTGTGCGCTTCCTAAACTGAACCTGCTTCGATATATCGTTCACCGGATGAGTCCGCCTTTCCACCATCAGGTATTTGAGCGAGTCACATATTGTGGCTCCGGCAATTGCGGGGTGGTTTTTACGAGGTTTCCTCTCGGTTTTCCACCGTAATAAGGTTAAGTGCTGTGTGAACTTGATAATCCGTTGTCATAAGTGGAATAGCCTTGAGTACGACGTTAAACCGCAATCAAACAAATAAACAATCTATTGAACGTTTCGTCCAAGTATTTTGACATATTTTTTCAATATATATAATATTACGTCACAGCATGTTCACCGCTTATCTTTAATCCGTTGTTAACGATTTAATGTCAAGATTGTGGTTGACCGTTATTCGTTCAACTGGTCCATAACAGAATTTTGCATTTTAATAAAGACCATTAACGTTGTTCCGAACATATTTTCTGAGATTACAACTTGCTTTAAGTCGATTGGGTTTATGGTCAATGTGTTATATGTGTGTACTCGTTCATCAAACTTCAAGTGGATATATAGACTGTCGACTGATGAGTTATTCGCCTGAATTTACATTCTGCGTTGACTGAAAAAGGTCCGTCTTAGCTGTTGTGATCGGCATGATAACAATTCCCCAACCATGATCTGTCAAGCTTGGGATTATGAACTCTGAAAAGGGCAACTTCGGGAGGATTTCTCCCGACCAAAAATGATGGGTGGACAAAAGTTACCATTTCGGCTTTCGCAAAATTAATTGTAGTCTGTGGCCATATGACACAAAATCAGCACCCCAAGCACATTGCGCCACGGACCGTACCAGTATTTTATCATTTATCTTAGCTCCATCGGTTCACAGCAGACAACTGACGTTTGATAATAGTCCTACCGAGATCTGGTATGAAGCTAGTGGATCGAAATACCATAGCCGTTTTTTAAAAAATTCAATCGAGAAAAACATCCAGTCTGTGTACATTCATCCTAGGTGACTTTCTCCGTCACACTGAAGCTGCTACTCCAAACAGATTATAGTGATCAGGCTCAATCAGCAAGAAATAGGGACAATGGAATGTAATTAGGAGATCTACCAATCTTGACTCGAATATTACAAATAAACGCCACACCGTGGGAGCCCCTTTTTGACTTAAATTTTACGTTTGTATTGTAGTGAAATACAAGTGAGCTCTGCTAGAAAAATATCAATAACATAAAAATCGGACGTACATGTATTCTGGAGATTAGTGTAATTACTGCGAAGTGTAGAAAGAGAACCGGATATGAGTGGTAATTTCATATCTGGGAAGTGCGAAGGTGATTTTATAATCTGTTGTCATTGCATCTTTGTTCGTCTCCGTTGTTAGCGTGTTATATTTATTATGTCTCTTCGATGAACAGCTAACAGTTTCGATACGCCCTTTCAGTCATAATTATCTTAGGGGCTTCAGTCATTGCGTGTGTCGTTTTTGTTCTCCATATTTCCACCATGTAATGATTATATTAAGTAAGGCCGGGTAAAATCGATACTATCCATCTTAATGTTACGGAAAGCTATTGAATTTGAGGTTAAACATAGGTGAGAATCACAATTTAACCCAATTGTAACGATACACATTATCAAGTTGATAAAAAAAAATCCGCTACGTATGTGCTGCTACATTAAACATATTCAAGTTAATGTGTAGGCAAAAAAGAATAAAGACGAAAAACATTGCTTTTATCTACCCCTGATTATAGAACTTACAGAATAACATACTGGACAGAGGCCTTTTGCTAGAGCATTTTACCCGTTATACATGTATATATTTATATAGATATATATGGGAAATGAATTTCTTAATTATACCGCATATATATTTTGCATAACGCTGAATACGACGAAACCCTCTCGTCGTTTATTGGTGTTTAAAGTCCTGCTTTATAGTGTTTTCCCACTTATATGGAATCAGTGTACCCTGACAAGTAACACAACCAGAACAGCAATATTTTTGCTATGTTGAAACTTAATGTCCTTCAAGTGCTACATATAGAGAGCACAGCAGTTTGGGTTTAACTGACCTTGTGGCCTAACGGCATTCATTTGATATTGTATTTCACTTATATAACGACGGATTGCCCACTTCACACTGTTCCATTTTAAAATACAGTAGAAAACGGAGAAGAAACCTAGTTAACACCATGCCCACGATTGCCGGAGCCACATTGTGACTCAGTCACGTACTCATTTAAATGATGCAATGTTATTTTTAAAGTATTGCGGTATATAATATACTGAATTTATTCTACCACCAAAATATAACGCTACACATATAGTTTATGCTCAAATTTCATAATGTAAAATGCCAAGTGTTTTCGTTAGCAATGAAATGATATATCTTATTTCGCAATAATTTTTGTAACAGATGTGCTGTGGCTGTGTATCTACATTTGTATTTGTTGCATGAATAATGACAATTTCAAAAGTTTATCGAAGTAAAACGTTAACGAAGAAACACCGATAAGACCTGAAGTTGCACTCTATCGATCTCAAGGGATATGTATTTTTTTTCGAATGGCAAGTTGTAATTATAAAAAGTCTACTCGCGACCTAACAAGTTCGGCATCTCATCCCAAGTAATATAACCTATTCAGAGTGAGAGGATTACTCTTCGGCTAAGTTCAGTTGATCCAAGCTACAATGCTCAACACAGCTCTTTTTTTCTTTTTTTTTTGAGTTATTGGCGTATTCCAATACTTTCTGCCGGCCGCGCTGTGCATCAGAAATAATTTCATTTCTTCCCAACATAACAGAACATAATTTTCCCTCAAAAGATTGTCACAGAACCTGCAAGATGTATTTGTTTAAGCTTAATAGGATCAAATCGCAACAACCTAAAAACACTGCAAAGAAACAAAAATCTGTTCAAAGCAAACATCACGACTTTCTTTGTTGTTCATTCCTTAACCTATCAGATACACAATAATATGAACATTTTTAGGCAAACTATTGATTATTTCTCCCCCAATGCGCTGCAAGGTTCTTTCTAAAGGAGCTCAAAATGTTATTGCCAACCGTATATAAAAAAGTGTTCTTCGCCTGAACTCAACACACATTCCAGAAAGCTCTCAAAGAGATTGACATTAATTTATTGGCTAAAGTGACTTTTCACGTATTTAAAATCCTCGAAGTGTTTTGGGGTTAACGACAGTGTGTCCATAGCGAGAACATGAATTTGACATACATGTCAGGGTCAGTTGCACGCTAAAGAATTTCAAACAAAATTCGAACATTTTTCCAGTTGCTAAAAGGAAAAAAGTGGATTTTATTGAAATTGGTTAGTCCAGCTTTACAATAACATATTTTCTGCATTAACCGAATTCTTCAACAAATGATATTTTTTATCATACGGCAAGAATAATCTATAAACGGTCTTCATTTTTAATGGGTTTTAATATTTGTTGTAGGCTTTTTTTATAGTTGCTACCAGGTTTCAGTTAATCCAAAAAATGTCATATATACACTGATATGTTGCTTACTAGAAGATAAAACAAACGTGTAATTTTAATAGTGGGTTGTTTAAAAGGATATAACCCTAATGTTAACCTGGTAGTATTTCCACTTTAGGCATAAGGATAATGTAAACAATTTGGGCCCTTGGTCGGGGTTTAGTGTGGTTAGCGTGTGGTTAGCGTGTCTGCCTACTAATCTTACTTCAATGTACCGGGCAAGGGTTCTTGTACGTCTGTTAATTATGTATACGAGACTCGCACGATGTTAAGAATTTTATTAAACACGACAGGCTGGTGCCAATAAATGAAAAAAAATCAATAAAAAATCGTTGATTAGCATGTGATGAGCAATGACACAAAAAATGAAGGGTGCAGTAGATGGTCATGGAGATTTAAAAAAGTAAGCTAAAATGACCGGACATGCCGGTGACAAATTAATAATTCTGGTCTCCTGGATGAAAGTGATAACAAAATAAGGAAGACACGAGAAGATAAATTCGATAAAAAAAATGCCCAACCTAATGTTATGAAGTTTTAGGAAAAACATGTCTCTAATAACCGTCGCCTGGACTTCTGTGATCGGATGTCTATGGGCTTTATCTGCCTTAATTAAATATCTTTGCCGAATAATCGTCCATCTGGTCAGTTGCTGTTCTCTAAGCACTACGACAAATAAGTATACATAAATCTTAACAAATATACTGCTTATTGAAAAAAAAAATTCAGACAAGTTGGCATATGTCAGAATGTACATTTGAAGACCACACAACTCACAACAAAAAAATACTTGCAACGGACATAAAACAAGACAACATATTTTCAAGGTGAATACAAAATCAATACTGCACTATAAAAATGGGACTCGTTCCTTACAAGATACTGTTGATTTGGGTTTCCAAGCAAATTTTAAGAGTTGACCAAAATAGAACCGTTAGTAAACCACTAAATGTATTGTGTGTTCTTCCACTATAGGCGCCGGTTGTTTTTACCACCTTATACTAGTGAATTGGATATTCGAATCTGCAAGACGCTAGTCTGGATTTAAGCTTGATGACATTTGCAGACTCTTTAGTACGGATTTTTCTTAAAGCGATGATCCTGGCTGCAATAACCCCTATATCCCTTGAATGGTTACCAATAATTGTACTTAAATATGGACTTATCGTTTCTTCATCTTATAAATTCAGCCTAGGGTTACATATCTACGACCACTAGTAGCGGTCATTTTGGGTGTGACCAACCGCTTTTCATGACGTCACGCGACTTACACTCTTGTGTGTTACGGGTATAATAACATGTGTGAACTGTCAAAGGTAAACCCTAATTTAAGCAGTTGACTTTATAGGTATTGTGAGTGTGACAAGAAAAATATTTGATTAGTTCATATTTTGTGGGGCTCTTCTGTTTAGCGATAAAAGTAGTAACACATGGCCGGGTGAACCAATTGACTGTAGTGTAAGCAAGTTGACACTGTCCGTTTCCAGGTAAATAACGAACAAACTTGGCTTAATGGGTATGAAGCTTTAATTGGTAAAAAACAAACTTAGCAATCGGTTTAAATGTGTGTGTCAACAGATTTATCAAAATTCCTTCATTAAATGCAGCAACTCGTGTGTGACCTGTTTGCTTGTGTTCCAATTTTTGTCATCTTGTACTGGTTTAAGGTGTATCTGGACCCTTTAGTCGATTTTCAGAAAACCCGCTGTATTTTGTCTATTATGCAGAAGAATACAAATCTATACCATAAATATATATATATATATTTGGAAAGTTTGAATACTCAGGATTACGATTATGTAAATGTGGTGAAAATAAATTTTTCGTGCTTTATTTCTCAAAGTGCAATAACGAAAGTCTCAATAAATTAGTTGATCGAGTAGAATAGTCCTTGAATCATTAAACAGTGCTTCGGTGTTTTTAATTTTGATTATAACGATCCCGGTGATAATTTTTTATCTATCTGACTTTGGAAAGTGTTTGTAAAAAGAATTTTGAATTATTTTTCTCACAAACATATAGTTTGAATACCTTACTTTTAGTCCCAGCGAAAAATAAAATGGTTGAATTTCAGCGCAAGGGGTTCGGCAAGACCGTGGTGTCTTCTGTTGGCTTAATTAAACGTCAAGCTTGTGTGCTATTTTTTGCACCTTTGTACTGCTTTAATATCTTCTGTTGGCCTAATGAATCATCTGAATGTCCGGCCATAACATTAAGCAGCTCTTGAATCAAGCGTCTGTGAATGGTTATAATGAAACAGGCTTTTTTCGATGCTTCTAAACGCAGCATAGGTCACAAGACATGTGGCATAAGCTTAGCGTATAATAATAATTGAAAGCATTAATGAACTGTATTATCAATGAGTTTCATAGTACGAGGTCGAGCTTAACACTGTAGAGTCTTATGTTTATTTATATATATTGGCATATAAGTCACCAAGTTACAAAGGGTCTGTGAACAGTACAGTTTTCTAAAATAGCTTATAAATGTCTTTCAGGTGTATTCTACAAATATGAGTGTGAGCAGTTAGTAGTCTGGGCATATGTGTTTCTACGTCAAACAAATCAAGCATCGTAATTTTGTTTATACCGCACAGTTCATCATTTGTTGACAAAGTACACCGCATTAAGAATTTTTTCAACAAAAGATGGGTTGGGAATTTTGTCAACAAAAGATGAACAGTGCGGTATAAAAAAATTACAATGCTTGATTTGTTTGATTGGGGTGTAACTTCGTCCCAAAACAGACAATCCAATCAGAAGCACCCTTGGCCGTTTACATCAAAACGAGAAACAAAATGAACTGAAAAAGGACATACATAAGCATTAAAAATTTAAATATGTCTATATATTATATATATATATATCAATATATTACGTGTTGAATATTTGTTCTAAAAGTTGTAAATATTATGTTTAAAACTATGAATTAAGAAAAACCACCTTTGTTAACTTTCTTGTATGTTAGATATATTAGACTTAAACATCTACCTTTCTGTGTGGACTGAATAGGATAGGTTAGTGTCGAATTTAGTGTAGATTCACTTGGTTAGCAAACAAAGTTAACCTAGTTTTGAAATATTCGTTATTTACTTGTACCAACGTATGTACAATGTTCGTGAGTTATATTCTCAATATGTATTATTGATTGAAAAGAATTATAAAGAGGCCCATACACGTTCAATAAAACAAAACCATTAATAGCATTGACTCAATATATTAAGTAATATTATTGAATGTGAGAGGCCTATATTGATGACAAATATTGTAAATTATCATCATTGAGTTAATTTACTGACGGATTAAAACTACTTTGATTTTTAATGACGATTCATCAAGATATCGCAGACTTAAAATGAGAACAAATTGCAGGGGGAAGGAGGCAGGGGAGGGGAGGGTAGCCACAAACGTCAGCCAAGGCAGGAAGTCAACCGTATTGACGTGATTATGGGGACTATCCATAGAACGTTGTGAGTCAGTGACGATGATAATGCTGTAATTCGGTATATTAGTTCCTTTTAAATTTAGTCTGGCCAGGTTTCTATTCTTTATGAAATACGGCATTCACATATGTATTTAGTTTTTTAATACAAAATATCAACACAACCATGATTGTATTATATTATGAGACATCTACCTTCGATTGTTTGTTTATTTGTTTGATTGGTGTTTAACGTCCTACTCAAGGGTATTTCACTGATATGACGACGGACACAAATACAGACCATCATAAACAATCTACCTTCGAAGATAAAGATTTAATGCATTGTCTTAAATTAAAGACAGATTTAATAATTACAATGTGTGATATCATTCACAGATTTAAAAATCCTATAGAGATCCGTAGAAACCATTCTCTTGGATAGATTCCACTTATTGAATCATGTCATGCTGTTTTATGGAGTCTAAGCACAATTAAAACCTCAGTAAGTCTGATCTATGCATTAAATGGGCATAAAACGAGATAACATTACCAATCAAACAACGCTTTGGTAAGGAAATGGCTAGCAAATAGGCTACGTCTTATTCAGTACTGTAGCACCATGAACAAAACACAAGACGGCTAGGGGTATTTTCGTCATAACTCATAAGAACTGGGTTACACTGCAGCCAAAGCAAAATTTTAATTCATAGATATTACAAAGCAAAGCATGAAAGTCTTTTTTGGTATTCGAAGCATTGGATGTATGAAGAGTATTGTGTCTGTTGAGGCATCCAACAGTTTCAAGGTAGGATATAACGATCCTCTTTTGCAAGGGAAAAACATCGTGACAGAAATCCAATAACCAGAGAGTTGTGACGTTGATTTTTGTGTTTTAAGACCAAAGTCAAGACACTGCTGCATCGTTGTATAATCGGAAAAAACAAATTAAGACGGCAAACAATATGGCCACATGACTGACAAGGCAGAGACGGCAACTCCTGTGTAAAACTGTTCCGCGCGATCCTTCCACAATACATGATCAAACAAATAGCTCAACAGTAAAGTATATGATAAGAAATGTCTAGTGAACCATTGTTTTTTTTCTGATTTATTTTTTGCCTTCTGTGTATAATGTATTTTTGAGTCAAGTATAAGCGGTTTGACAGAAATATATATGTAGGTTTAGTAACAACGGCTACATTGCAAGAACAGAGATATATTCATTTACTCATTCAAAGTTCTGACAATTTATCATACATAACTAATGAATTAAATCCGAAGACGCTGATTCTTAGAGTTACTTAACAAGACGTGTATAGCTCATTTGCTTCATTCACCAAGATCTGAGCCCGGGGCATTGTACTTGATAGCATTGTGGCTTGAAGCCGTCGCTGATTTACTGAAACTCCTCATCTACCTTAGGCTAATGTCATTACTCTTCTGTATCCCCAAAATAGGCGCAACTCCAGACATCCCTAGACGTACAATTTCACCGGACCATTTTTCAACATCCAGATGTTCGCCCTGTTGTCCCTTATCTCTGACAGCACCAGGACAACAGAAATTGATTGATTGATTGATTGATTAGTGTTTTGCGCCACATTCAGCGTGAACATATTTACAATTTATTTTTATTTTCTACAATTAAAGACAACTCCAATCAGAAGCACCCTTGGCCATAAACATCAAAAGGAGAAAAAATGAACTGAATAGGACATACATAAGTGTTAAAAATTTTAAATACGCCAATATATCATAGAAAAGTGTTAAAAATATGTCGATATATTATATAGTTCAAATTTGGATATAAAAATTGTAAATATTGAGTTTAAAATTGTGTGAATTTTAATAATATGCGATTTTTAATAAAAATTACATTTTATGATACACACCGATCCGTTTAAGGAACTTGATGACAACATCGCCAGCAATGTTGTCAAACAAGTCTTTCATAGAGTATGTATGTAGAAGGTTATATTCCAAACAGCTGTGTCCCTATTGGTGTTAAAAGATTTTTGTGTGTTTTTGGCCCTGTGTCACATTGAGACATTTAAGATTGAGACATAGAGCTGGTTCAGTTTACGTCGATTTACAGATAAATGTGTGCGAATCCTAGTGTTCACTTGGCGGAATAAATTGTTTTTGAAGATGCTAAAGCTCTTGATTGAGTGAAGGTTAAACATAACTCATGTTTGGTTACACGAAACATTTGTTTACTCTTTTCTCTTTCAAAAATGTTTTAAACTTATTTTTCTCCACAGTACTTTATGAGTGATGTTTGCACATTTTAGTTCGACAGATTAAATTGAGTACTTCAGTGAAAATTGCACTGCTACAAAGACGGATATAAATAATTCAACAGGCACATTGTTTCCAGTTAGTCAAAGGAAATGAGGTGCATGTTATAATAAATACAACAGAACAGCAACAAAACTAACATTTTGAACGCCTTTTTTCGTCAACAACCTAGCGTTTAGCAAAAACTGAATCACGCAACTGCGAGCTTTTAGTAAAAAAAAATCTTCTTATAGAGGGACAAATAAAGATTTTGACAATGTCATTGGCAAACATATGAGAAATTTAAAGTTTGTAGAGTAGCAAACACTGATCTCAATTGAGTGCATACAACATTGATCAATCGTTATTTTATTTGGTTCCCGAGTATAGGAATATCGAATGGAATAGACTAAACAGTCCAAATCTGACATTTGCAGGATAACAGCTGATCAGGGATTTGTCATGGATTTTGATTTTATAGTTGATATAAATAATGAAGTTTAAGTACCATAAATATTGCCATTTGTGAATGGTGGAAAGGATAATTCACTTTGCATTTCGCATTTGGTATTCAAGCGTCAGTGTGTTTGTTCCAGCATAGATGTGGTGTCACTAAACGGTTTGATTCAACGGTGCAAAAAGAGTCATTTTCAAAAATCTACTTCAGTTGAAAGAGCCACCGTCTCAGGTTGAGTTTTGATTATCTTAGAGAATTCTGTAGGTATAAAACTTTCAACTGACCCAAAGCCATAACGCAATGGATGAATAATTCGTTAATAAATTGCACAATGTGGCTAAATCTTGTTCTCTGTATATATGCTATGTATATTTGACCATCAGCCGTTTCCCCTGCCACGTCAAGCAAAAGTATGTTCCTTCTGATTGGCTAGAACTGTGTACACAAACCCGTATATATTCTTTATTGCCACGGTTCATAAAGTTGTTTTAAGACTTGCAGGGTTTTATATGCTGGTTAAAGGTTAAAGGACAAAACGTTCCTAACAAGGTGTACTTAAACAGGTCTTACATGTGTCCCTTCAAATAAATCAGTTAGAAGAGTATTCTTTTCTACCTGATTTGTCGACTTTTTATTCCCTAAACAGCTTTGCATAGAAAACTCTCATTTTAGCGTATTAAGTTAATCTCAGGTAAAGCAATGTACAAGTGGTTTCGCTGCCCAAGTCCACCGGGTTTACCTCCATCTCGGCGGAATTACTACGGGCACATTTTATCAAGGTAAGATTGTATTTAATGAATACATGTTTGTGCCATAGTCGATTGGATCGCTGAGCCGTTTATTAGCTGTGTTTGACGTCACGTCGCAATAGAGTATATTCGTGAGTTCGGAAATTAAACCGGGGATTTGTTTTGGTGAAATTCTTGGATAGTGCTATTGCTGACAATGAAAATAAGAATATAAGTCTAGTCATGAGTTCTTAGAAAAAGAGCTATACCAGAAAAACAATTCAAGTTGGATTGTTGATATTGAATCCAGTAAAACGTTTCAGCATTAATAAGTTGAAATTTCATTAGTT
>JAVFBW010164123.1:0-11484 GCA_034783835.1 Mopalia ciliata
GTCAAATATAGCCGTTTATATTAGGCGGTGAGTATTTTATATTTGGCGGTAAGAAATAATTTTATATTAGGCGTACTGATTTTATATTAGGCGTCAAGGACCCTTTTATATTATACGTCAAGCTTTTTATATTACACGTCGATTTTAGATTACACGTCATTATTTTATATTACAAGTCGGTTTTATTTTACACGTCGATTTTATATTAGCCGGTTGTACAACCTGTATAAACGCGATACATTCGCATGTTAACAATCAATCTTTATCCACTATCAAGATAGTGTTCAATGGTGTTGGTATGCTTCGCGGAGACGTGTGTGTTCTGAGAATACAGCCTATTTTAACACTCTGGAGGTAGCGTATTGGAATCTCATCGTTTTGATTTTGTCGTTATCTAATTTTAGCAATTGAAGTCGAAAGGTTATCAATGTGTTTCATACCCTGGATAAATGACTTGAGATCATTGCCCGTAGGCCTCCACTGATGCTATTCACCCGAATGTACTATTAACGGGTTTGGTCACTGAAATTACCTGACCCTTGTATTTTCTAGACCTTTCAGTCTACAGTCTGCTAATGTTTCCTGTTTGTCATTGGGCAATTTTGCTCCCCCATAGATTTAATGTATATATGTGCAGACTCTACATCTCCCCATAAGCTAAGACAGCTGAATCTAATCACTTTCAATACCTTTCCTTTTCATTCAGCGTTCAACGACTCATGCCGTTCTCAACTGCGTATTTGGAGTTTAACGTAATTAACACGCTGTCATACAAGAATATATGTTCCTGGACCACATATCCTCCTCAGCTCAGGGGATCACGGTTTCGATTTCCATGAACCATGTGTGGGTTAGTATGTCGGCAACCAGCGGAAGGGCGTGGGTTTCCTGGAATGCACTGGGATTTAATCTTGTTCATGTATCATCGGATAAAAAAATTAATCAAAACACAAAGTATTTGTAATCCCTTTATTTACCGACGTGATTTCGTAATTAGCCAAATGGGCGCGGTCATTATGTATTTTACATGAAACCGTTTCTATTTTTTTAAAATCACATAATACGTAGCTACGTCATTGCTATCTATGTTTTGTATCTGAAAAGTGCATATTCATCATTTTTCTGTGAAATCTTTTTCGAATACGCCACAAATAACAGACAACGTGACTTACAGGACTGTTTCCAGAGAATCCGTATCTGCGCCCTACGGCAAAACATGATCTCTGCAAACTTGTTCCAGAATCCGGTTGGCTCAATGATGAAGAATGTCTTTTTAAGATTAAAAATACGATGAACACTCGTACACAAGGGAATTGAAACCGTGTAGATGTTTTTGTGAGGCCATTTTTCCCTTATCGTCTTATTCATTTACTTTCACAGCAGTCAATTTATTTTTGCTTTATTATTTTCAGTATTTTCCAATAGTCTAATCCTGGTGTGTTAATAACAACGGCGACTGTATTTGCCACGGCTAACGACGACTGAATATTGCGCTGATTTGTTTGTGACACATGTCTCAGAATGTATCGTTACTAAATCCTCCATTGTTTCGTTCTTTTCCACTATATGGTGCCTGGTTAACACAACTGTCACGGGGCTGGATTGGTTTTCTGTAAACTTTCGTTATTATTAAGTGGCAAAAGACAGGATAATTCTTCTCGAATTGACAAATTTCCCTTGAAATGACGGTTGACTCGATACTAAATCAGTCCTATCTAACTGAATCTGTTACTAATGTTTAAAGCATTATAATATAATATAATAATAAATTAAACTTAGTATTGAAAAAGTAATCTGACAGTTAATTTTGTGGATATGTCTGTTAAGACAAAATTATATTTGCGCAAATTTCTTCATATCTACATTTCGAGCTTACATAATTATCAATGAGGTTAAATTAGTGCAATAAAAGAATATCAAAACATCACAAAAAGTCATCATATGCATAAAACTTTAAATCAGGACTAATCACGTATGTCAGTCAACATGACCAAATTAATACCAGCATTACGTATATACAGTCAAGATTTCTCCAGTGCAATAAACATAGACGTTGGATCCAAACTAAGTTACATTTTTGCCTTTATAGAATATCCCTATCTGTCTTTTAAAACCAGAGTTTATAACCAAACGGAACAGTTATATGACTTTCAAGTGAAATAACTGTGTGCCTAACAACTATTAGCCTTGAATTCACACTGATCAACCAAGCAGGTGTAAAATCGCCTGACTCTAGGGTGCTGATGAATCTGTTGTGTTAACATTAGTGGGTAATCGCGGTGTTAGCAGAAATTCTTCACCGCTATGTCATCATCTCGGGATTCCAACTATGAGTTTACAGACATCAAGAAGCCTTTTTAGGGTATTTCCACGTAAATAGCTTTTATTTCGGAGCTGATCCCGCAAATTGTTCAATGGTAATTTCAAAGGTATTTACGATAAAGAAAATATAAATAAATATTTATGATCAGCATTTCGTAAATATAATACACCTTTAATCTGTGAGAATAGTAGTTAAGGTGTTTTCTACATTTGTAAACGGCAAACTAATGACAGATATTCTGCTTCAAGAATCTATGCCTGTCATTCACGTCTGTGCGCTATTGAACATAACTAAGTCAAAGAGCGTTTTTTGTTACATCTGAGTAGGAGATGATCTCGACATTTATAAAGTGAAGAAATTATACTGTTTCGATGTAGATTGTACATCAGGTGAATACATATATATTTTTAAAATCTTAATACACAGACAGTCTGCAAGCAATGGGGTCAGATTATTGTTTCTGTCCCGGATATTTAATGCCGTATTGTATATTGGTAGTAGAGAAAATGGATGTTTGATTTAGTACATTTATATACGTCATTGTTTACAATCCTGACCCAGACGGGAAAGGTGAGAGCTTCAGAAGCGTTAAGGAGACTTTATTAGCGATTTCCTGCCAAATATCGATTGAAAGAAAGCATATTCTTTAGCAGTGTTTATGCTTTATCCGAAAGTATTAAGTTTTCCAGGTAGATGATTTATAGAGGCCACTGATGGTAGACAGGACATTTATAGTCGCGACTATAAATAAACTATTGAAGGTAACGATAGGTAATAAAAATTGGTAAAAATAAGATCTTCGAAAACCGACCCTTTATTTGATCTAGCCAGTCATACGTTTCAATTCTTTCGGTTTGATGTCTTTGTCAGGTCCAAATATAGGCTATAACCGATTTGTAACTGACCACAATTTTTCACTCCATTCAATTAAGGTAGTTCATTGTATCCGTACAGCCAAAGGCAAAGTGTCATGTTTCTCAGTTGTGGCAAACTAAACAATATTATATACATCATGTGAACATGGCATCAAACATACAAAACCAGATGATTTCCGGTCTATAAATTTAAGCAATTTTAATGTGTTACACTTGTTTAAATAATACAAATTTTCTCAAGATGATCTTACTTTGATTATTTGTATATTCGTCCTTATTTTATTATCTTTTTCTTTGATTTATTTAAGTTTATATCAGTTCTCTTTCTTATTCCATACTTAGTCAGTAATATTGAGATGAAAGAAGATGGTTCAAATCCCAATATTAGTAAGGCATTTTCACGATATACACATTCTGAAGAGGTTATTTACCGTGTACAAAGTCGACGTTTGAAAGATGAAAACAACTGAGCCTCTAATGGATGATAGAATCCTCGATTATATATTTATTCTATTTTGTCAATATCGTCAGTCACCTAAATTACCACCTACATAACCAACGCCTACGCATTTTGTACGAGAATTTCTGATTCTGAAACACCTCTATCGGTCAGAAAACATAATATTATGTAATTAACGCAACATGCCATCTTTATCTTCTCGCCTTTTTCTACTCATCAAAGCGAACACAGATAATTCACCCTATAGAGACAAGCTTTCATGTCTGTTGAGGACTCGCTTGGGGAGGGGAAACAACTTCTTATCCCCCATCACTCAGACAATAGGTTTCCAAGAATATTACATTTGTAAATAATTTTGGAAAGCTTGGATACCCAAGTTTACTACAATATGGATGTATTTAATGAAAACTGTAAAACTTCTTTCAAATTGAATTAGTATATGACCAAGGAAAAATTAATACAGGACATTGTTAGTCATTTGTATATCAAATGTAGTTATAATAAAACTTGTTGTATGTTATATTTATCTAGTATAGTAACTTGATAAGGATAGTTTTTTGAAAATCGTACAAAAATGAAAAATATATATATTTCTTCGAAAACAGAGAAAAAAATCCAATAAATTTGAAGTCAATCAACAGTTTTCGAAAAATAAGCAGATTTCTAAGTGGAATCTGTCAAAATCTGAAGTGTCTTAAATAGGCTTTAAAAGATCGCCTATCGATACAAAGTTTGACTGATCAGCACGGGGCTCACTATGTCCAACATCTTTTTCTTTAAATATTTTTTTTACTTGTGTATATCTGATGTAAACTCCTTTTTCTCACACAGAAGACATACGTATAGTATAAACATTTACCTTTGCATACACTAGATTATCCCTTTACTTCTAAATGGTTATGGAAAAACAAAACCACTTTTGGTGATTATTATTACTATACATAAATCTGAAGTGACCTAATGATATAAAGTCTGCACTAGTTTTTTGCCAGCTGTTCCAGTGTTTTTCAAAAGCTTCAAGTTTACAACCCATAGAAAAACTGCCTTTTTCAATATAATTATCAGCTTTTACCATGTGTTGGAAACCCATAATTTCTGGAAAAATTGAAGTATGTTTTTTTGCGATAAATAAAGGATTTTGCTAGTAGCAAGATAGCATTGTCAGTATTTCTTAAACCTCCAAAAAGTTTAAACTTGTTTGGAAGTCGTACTTTCCATTCAGTCTGAGACCAGTTACTTAATTCATTACAGAAGGATAGAAAATCTGCCCATTTATTAAAAACATATTTCTGGCGTTTTGTGATATTTGACAAAAGGCAGATTTGTACATTTAGGAAAACGCTTTTATTCTCTTCACTAGCTTTCACATAGCGTCGAAAGC
This sequence comes from Mopalia ciliata, assembly GCA_034783835.1. Lineage (NCBI taxonomy): Eukaryota > Metazoa > Mollusca > Polyplacophora > Chitonida > Mopaliidae > Mopalia > Mopalia ciliata. The sequence continues at coordinate 5,040 of JAVFBW010164123.1, forward strand.
TGACTTCACTCAAAATCAAAACCGAGTAAAAACATGTCTAATATTATTATTGTTTTGTACTTTTATGATTAGTTTGTCTTTCAGACAATCTTAGAAAGGAATTGCAAATTAAGATGTGACGTTACCAGTCTAGATAGTTTAATTTTTAAAAATAAGAAAACACGATAAATCAACAATATGACCATTAGAACACAAATATAGAATATATAGTTACCTGGTACAACATATTTAATTACACGTAGATCACAAGCTAAGCTGACCACATAACTACTATATGTACTGGAACATTACAAATTGCTTTTATCACACAAATATTACAAGTACATCACAAACAATAGCTCTGGAAATATCACAACATCACAAAATAATATTTTCGTTATTTTGTGATAACACTTTCTAAGTTAGAACATATACCTGTTCAGAAAATTTTGTAGGTTGAAACCCGTCTTTAATCGAACCCACGACCCTCAGAGTAAGGCACCGAATCGCCAGCAATAAATGCAGGCTAACTGGACAACTCGGCCTTCTACAAAATAGAAAGTTATTCAGCTGGAGTCTAGAGAGCGTGCATTCACTACACCTCTGATAGGAGAGTGACACAGCTCCCAAAGCTGAAAGCAATGGATAATTTTTTTGTCTTTTAGAAAGTGAAAGCAACAAAACCTACAAAATTTTCTGAACAGGTATATGTTCTAACTAAGAAAGTGTTATCCCAAAATAACGAAAATACTGTTAATCTTCTGTTTCTAAAAGACACAAAAAGTATTCATGTGTTCAATCAGTAAACGAAACATATCAGAGAGCAAGACAATATATTTTACAAACAATAACATTCTACGTTTAGCATATCATACATTAATTACTCTAACATACCATAAACCCAAAGACATATTTAGTATGACAATGCCTTTGTTCGGTCGTCTTTGGTGAGCTGAGCCCCGGTTATAGCGTGGGATCGTACACATGTTCGCGTCTTCATAAGTACATAGGCCTACTGCTGTAGCTCATTATCTTACAACTTTACAAATTTAAATAGGACTATATTACTTCTGTGCTCTTCAGTCTGGGGCATGGATCAGAACAGCCTTGAATCAACAATAAAAGCTGCACATGATTCGTCTATTTAAGAATGTTTATTGTCAGATAAAATAAAAATGAAAGAAATCAACTTAATTTACTGAGAAAAGGATACTTAACACTCTCGCGCTTGCTCTTATACCGCCAAAAACGGTTAAACATTTAAATGGATTGTCAAAGAAGTGAGCCCATTTTTGTAGAGATGAACAGACCTACACCAATCAGCCCTCTGATCTAAAGACGAGCAGGAAACCGATGTGGTCGTTATGTCTTTGTATTGTCCTGTGATGTTTTTGTTTGTTGTCAGTTGTGTTTCCTTAACCCAGCGGGCTGGCACACCGTCATGTGAGTGAAATAACATTAAGTGCTCAACTAGCCAAAATCTAAAGACCATGTAACAGCCATTCACTTGTTCTCATACAGGTGATAACCAAAGCTCCCAGATCTGAGGCCAATGAAATAATTTTGTGTCCTTTGTCTGGGAAATCGGCTTTCATAACCCGACAAGTTTAGTTTTCAATTTTTGTTTGTTTGGTTGGTCTGCTTTTTTTTTTCGTGTTATTTTGTTATTGTGCTTAGATTCCTGGAACGGTCTTTCTATGCCACACTGCTTTTATCCATCCAGACATTCGTTGGTTTCCGAGAATACCAAAATATATACTTAAAGTTTCCGTTAACATTTGTTTGTGAAAGTCCATCTACACGGCTTCATTCTAATCAGTCCTGGTAGATTTTGTGGGTTTCTCGCCGTAGGCGTCTAGATGTCACCATCGTCAAGTCAAAATTGTTTTCAGGACACACTGATAGAGTAAAGTCAGTCTGAAGGCTAAGTCAGGCATGCAGCTGTTTGGCTTCATAGGACAACACCCTGATTGCCAAAGCTGGTTGTCCCATCAAGCTCAGACCATCCTACCAACCTAATGTCAACTCTATGTAATATTATACAGAGTAAATCGCCACTATGTTGTTAAATTTATAAGCTACATGTATACAAGAAAGATTCAGTCAAATAACAAAGTTTTACATTCAGTTAGCTGTAAACTGTATAAAGTGAAAAAGTGTAATTTGTGGTTTTATGAATATGAAATTTGAACGATTAAAAAAATGTTAGGAATCTGATGTACAAAACTTCAAGTTTATATAATTACTTTTCTTCGGCTGCTTCAAATTTACATGGCGGCCGTGGCTTAGTGGTTAGCGGGTCTGCCTATTCATTCTACTTTGATGTACTGTCAACAGGTTCGAACCCTTAGTATCCAACATCAAAACAATAAATAAATTCAACTGAAAAAAAAATATATATATATATATCCAGAAAAAATTGAGAACGTGTATTAACAATAAGTTGAATATATATTTGACAATATTCCATAGAAATAAACTATGATGGTGACCAGGTGGCTGTGTAGATCTGTCGCTCAACGGTGTCAAACTCCACACAGTCAACTGATATGTGTTTGATACCGTACACGCAGTGTCAAATTGCGCACTTTGTATGTATTTTATTCAATCTAGAAGAACTTTTTCTGTAAGGTGACTACTAACCGGCTAAATACAATATCGCCTTAACACCATCTGCGTCCACTTTCGCAAAATGATGCGTGACAAAAAAGCTATAGTACGATAATGTTGAAGCACCAGCCATATATTTCGATAAATAGCCTGATCATCAAACAGTCAACGATACATAAACATACTTGTAGGAAAAGTGCATTTGGTTGCTACAGACCGTTCTACCGAACAAACTTTCATTACATTTTTAATTGAAGGGCCACATGAATGTTTCTCTCTGTTGTTTAACGAACTGTGAGTACCTGTTTTTAAATATGGAGTTAAAAAATTACTTATATGACATATGAGCTGCGTCTATTGTGTATGTGTGTGAAACAATTGTTAATACAGTTCTTAAGTACATCGGAAAATATATCCATCGGAAAATGATTAATTGAATGTAAGGTAATAGTTGTTTTGGATAGAACAAGTACCACGAGGAATTATTCCTCATTATATTGCTCCACATTTCATGAGAATGCAATTTCCCCCCCATTGCAAGGTGTATGCCATGGGCTTTATTCAGTAGGATTGCAGAGTACTTGATATAGTCGGTATTCCAGGAGACAACAAATTTGGTCCAATACGGAGGTATTAAGTCATGGCGATACGACAACAGAGTGACCTACCTTTGCGAAATGACGTTGCTGCTTTATGGCACCGGAGGGCAGGCTGCCTATGCTTTAACATTACGGGGTGTTGGTTTTCAGGATATTTTAAATTAAAAATCGTAACTGCTGCAAAGAATGATATTTTAGCCATGGAAAAAGGATATTCATATGATTTCATTAAAGTTTACCAGTTAATTTGCAATATTCCCTATACCGCCCAGGGTAAATATCGTAGATTGGCCCTCCCTAGCCTTAAACGGATTACGTTATTTCGCAAAGGGACGTCACTCTGTTGTCATAACTGGAAAACCCCCGTATTGCATGGTGTATGTTATGGACTTTATTTTAGTTTTTCCGATCAAATGCACCCTGTAAAAGTTTTTAACTTTATTTAAATATTGGGATTTCTGGGTACCCGACATTGAAGCTCTCGATATTAATGACCGGCAATAAGGTCACTGAAAATAACGGGGTTTTTTTATTTCCGATCAAAGGCACCCCGTAAAAGTTTTTAAATTTTATTTAAATATTGTGATTTCTGGGTACCCGACATTGAAGCTCTCGATATTGGTGAACGACAATAGGTCACTAAAAATAACGGTTTTTTTTAATGAAGGTATTACCTATGAAATGTTCAAAAATTGTTTCGTTTCTGTCTACAACTGTGTCGCAAGCGATACCAAAATGACTGGATATCCTGCAAAACATAACTTTTGTTCCGCTAGTTTTTTTACTTTTATATCGATTATTAATAGGTTTTGATTGCTGGGTACTTGACATTGAGGCTATCGATATCCATGAAGTGCAATGAATAACTGAAAATAACGCTTTGTTTAGGATATTAGTTGAGTTTAAATCTAGTGTCGGTATAATGGCATTTGCTTCAGCAGAGAAGATGGATGGAGATAACAGCAGACAAATTGGGGTCATGTCGTGGAGCCAGACAGCCCCAGGTGGCACTCTTAAGTCTGCGATCCATCAATGTAGATAATGGAGTGGTTTCATAAACAAATAACGAAAAAAAACAACATAATAAATAACCACAAGACACCGAAAAACTGACTGGGCATTTTTTTGCCACAACTAATTGCAATAGGATAGGCCTGCATTGGTGCTAGAATCGGAAAGCTTCATCGTCAGACTTGTCCTCATCAAGTTACAATAACAAAATCTGCCGCAACTGAAAAGAATAACAAAGTTTAGGAAAATTGAGGCCAATCAAGATCAACATACTCGGCAGATGTAAACATAAAATTATGATTCCTTGAATTATTTAAATAATTGACCACATTGGTACATTTGTTTAAATATATACCCTTCATAGATGGGCGACACACCATATAGCATTGCATTTATTGCCTATAAAATTGGCGTGAGAATAGTTAAAAAATAACGCCCGTTTTCCACATTTACCCATGCTTGGAAGTAAATTTTGGCAATGTTAAATTATATATATATATATATATATATATAGATATGCATACATATATACACACACTATTTGACATACTGTAATAGGCTACTCAGTCGGCAGTGTGACCGCCCCATTAAGCAAAGGTCTCCGGTTCGGTCAACAGTTAAGGCAATCAACATTCTCCACATTTATCCAATATATTTATATAAATAAAATTTACCAGTAATTGAAAGTTTGTCTACTTGCTTATCTTTTTTTTTCTTTCAGATAATTACCATTTTTGAAACCATGCTTGCATTGATCTATGCCAACTTAAGGGCTGGTGTTTACACCAACCAGAAAACAATACCACCAGAAACGTTTACAAACGATTGTATTATTGAAATCGCCAAGTTACGCCTGTCCTGACCACAACGACCAACTGGCTTAACATTCGGAAACCACCAGACTGTACACCAGTGTGCGTTTCTTATTACATAAACAAAAATTTAAAAAATAGAAAAAAAAGAGCAGCCAACATGGAAAAAGTGAAAGACCTTGAAAACGACGCCCTTCTATCCACCCATCAGGAACACAGATGAAATATTTGACATCTGTTGACAACCTCTCCGTGTAAATCCTTTACATCAACGGATTTATCATGATATCCTCCTAACATTTTATATACAGTTTTACAAAATGATCATCAACATCTGTTTTAACTTCGTCATCTATCTCAGAAACGGTAAGGTCAGAGTAACGATATTAATATTAAGGAATGTAAAAAAATGAGAAGAATACTACAGTTGTAACAAAAATATACGAAAATATTTCCACGAAGAGGGTGAGAAGGATGAAATCTATTATACACAGGTCAAAACAGATGAAACACCAATCATCAGACCTCTATGAACTCTACTACTGTTTTAAACTGGAGGAGATCTCAGATTTAAACAGAAAGTTAGACTGAATATTTTAATGAGGCAAAAACTGTCAGTTTTATGGACCAAGCAAATAGCACTGATTATTTAAAAACATGTTTTTAAATTACTGGACCGCAACGTTACACCTCTTCATATTTCACCCATCCTATTATTCCTTTTTCTACTTTTAAATTTTAAAGCAAAGCAAATACCATCACAAAGCACCATTGAGGAGTGTGCCACATTTATGCAGTCATTAAGCCATATTAAATTCGGGGAAACTTTAAAATGTTTTAAACATTATAAAACTTATATTTGGACTGACAAACAAAGACAACTACTCGTCATAAGAACTATACGTTTGTTTGTTTGGGGTTTAACGTCGTACTCAAGGGTATTTCACTTAAATGACGACGTGCCAGCCCAATGGGTTAAGGAAACCACCCTCGACACCACTCTCAACAAAAAAAGGACAGGAATGGACAAAGACAGGACATCAACGGGACGCAAGACAGACACCACAAAACATATCGGCTTCCTGTCCCCCTTTAGCTATAAAAAAAGCTTCCTCAAAGTTTTTTTTTTAAAGTTATGGGTGGGACAAGGTTTTTAGTATAATGGAGATGGTGACCTTGACCCAATTACCTTGGATATAGGTCATGACACACCCCCTAGCTATGAGAAACATTTGTGCAAAGTATAAGCTTCTTCAAAATTTGTGTTTAAAAGTCATGGGCTGGACAAGGTTTTTATTAACATGGATTTTGTTTGTTTGTCTGGTGTTTAACGTCGTACTCCAGGGTATTCCACTTATATGACGACGTACACAAATACATAACATAACAAACAAATCTGCTTCCCGTAACCCTTTAGCTCTGCAAACAACAGGG
>JAVFBW010164134.1:0-11484 GCA_034783835.1 Mopalia ciliata
AGACCCCCCACCCCCCCCCCCCCCCCCCCAACACACAATTAAGGAAATCACATTTTATGACTCCGCCATACACCTGATGGTTGACAGATGGGAGTTGAACCCATGAACACTACATGACTAACTGAAAATAGGATAAGTCGGCTGACTAAGCTAAGGATTAATAGAGGGGAGTGGAAAACAAAAAGGATATGAAAGATTACAAGAATTATCCTCTTATACTTTTCATAACAGTAACACTTGTCTTGTCCCAAGAAAGTTAATAGAACAGCCAGTGACAAGCTAGTGAACATTTTTTTCCCTTCTACCTTCATTCTTCAGGATCAGTGTTTGAGTCCACTGTCTAGCAGTACTGATTATAAACATGCCGTTGTAACATCAATGTCCTTGTTTATGCTTATTTATTAGTCTTTGAAATTTTAGTTTAATTTAACTTAACTCTCATGGGTTAACAATGCTATCAGCCATTACCACTTATCATTTTACACAACACTCTATCAACTGAACCCAGTAGGTCAAATCCACATAAATTATTCTGAATTGTTTCCATTGGCCTTCATTAATGTGTTTTACAGATGACTGGAGTTTATGGATCAGTTAATACTAAACCCCGAAATCAGAAATAAAACACATGTGAGATTCTAAATCCATTTATCAAGTCTTCAACCAGTGTTATGACAGAACAAGTAATTCATAAAAAAAATACATCTAGGCTACTTGAAGTTCTATTTTTTCTGCACATCAGGTTTAAAGATTACAAGTTTGAACTGCTTTTCAAGACCAATGTATTGTTCCACAAAGAGTTCTGAGCATAAATTGACCATACTGGTCACCGGGGCGATTAAGATGAGTTTAGGCTAAATTTGCTTTCTAAAAAGGATGCCAGGCCTTCCGATTTGAGTTGAGCTGTCCTATGGACACACTCGCCTGACACACTTTTATTTATTTATTTATTTTTTATTCATCCAATTACAGATCATTGGTCAGCATTATTGTGGGTGGAAAACTGGGTAGTAAATTACCCAGAAAACCTGCGACCTTCCGCTGGTTGCTGGCATACCAACCTACATTCGGTCCGTGGAATCGAACCCGCAACCCCTGAGGTGAGGGGGATATGTGGGCCAGAGGCATACACTCACTAGAGCGTATGCTCTAGACCACTCCGCCACGGAGGCCCATGAAACAAAAATAATTGCAGAAGTTATCCTTCTTGTGGTAAAATAATCATATGAAAACAAGGTTTGAAAAACATCTTATGTTTGCTAAATTAATGAGCTGCAAACGTCAATCAACAGAAGTAAAAATAAAGGTTAAATTTATTAGCTAGTAAAATAACCCTCGCCCAGATGGTTTCAATACAAGGTTGATTTCTTTTAAATCAAATCCAGCCGTCAAACATGAGGCAGGAGGGGCATGCAGTAAAACTTTCTGGCATTTATTAGTTAATATATAAACAATGGCTGTTTAGACATTTTTTCTCTCTCACATTTTCTAGTTTCTTTCCTATGATGATGTAAAACAGTTTAATTTAATGTTAACATGATTGAGCAGTGTTTAATGCCATTCATAAGGATATGAACACAATTAGAAAAGATTAAGTGTCTTGTTGATCTATCCCATGGGTTAGGTAAATACACATTAATTATGCCTGAAACATAACGTTCCTAATGAAGGGTGTAAACTTTAATGTAACTGCAGAATCTTCAAATATTCAGGTAAAAAAAATCCCCTGATGTTTGCAGGTTACCATTTTTTAAGTTTTTGTAAATTAGTAAAAATTTATTCCGAGCATGGTTAGATCCCTTGTGTATAAACAAATCTCAGCTCTAAACACTGAAGCCTCTAGTGATTTATTTACCCAAAACAACTGCAGGTACTTTAAATGTTCAAATAATACTAAATGAGAAATAGAAGAAAAATTAAGATCTTGGAAGGAATTTCAGATTCTTTCAGTCTCTTTTACAAAGTTTATTATTTTACTATAAAATTTTCAAAAATGTGGAATATCATGATGTGCCATCATAAGCAAAAAAAAAACAAAAACAACAAACAAACCTTAATCAAAAACAAAAACCTGAGCAGCAGTAATGTGGGATATTCCTGTGTAAAGCATTCCTAGAGAACTCAGATTATTAGGGTATAAGGTTTTAACAAGTTAACTAACCTTTAAATAAACCACCTGCTGGAAAGACAGCACAAAAAACAACAGCGATCAATTCCTTGTGGAGCAAAATGATCAAGAAACATATTTTCTTAGCCACTAATCACCGCTTAGAAAATTGGTCAGATCATTTTCTCAATCCCCCACTGGTTTGACATGCCAGTTTAGGTTTCAAAACAGCAAGCTCATGCAGTTTAAATCAAAATAAAGCAAAAATGTTGAGAAAGCCAGATTAAATTACAGTAAAGTTTGTTTTGTTATTTTAAAACAATGTAACCTTTGATGGATGCCAAGGCTTCACTGCATGATCTGGGTTTTATAGCTATCTGCTGATTTTTTGATTTCATTATTATTGGTATTTAATATTGTGCTCAAGGGAATACAGATCTTACTGGCTTTGTACTCTAAAGTTCACACAAACACACCCCATTACAACTGATTTGAGTCTAAGCTATTTGACCTATAAGAAAGTAATCTCACTCCAGTGCCATGATCAGACGGCAATACAATGTTTAGAAGTTAAGCAGAGAGCTCGAAACATTAGTTGATGAATTTATTATTATTATTACACATACACTATGTTTAATGATGAGAATATATAGATCATTATAAATGATCAACTACGGGAATAAGAATATCAATAAGGTCATAGTTTTACATTATGACTCCACAGCCACAGAGACCAGGACCAGAACATAAAACATGAGCTTTAGATTGTTTGATTGGTGCTTAATGCCAGCTCAGATGAAGAAAATTATCGTTGAAACCACTGGCAATAAACAAAGAAAACACAGTACAGGATAAACACAGGACGCAATACAAAGACATGACAAACAGATAAGCTTCATGTTGGCCCCTTAGCCTTGAGAGCACCAGGGCAACAGAAAGCTGACTTGAAACCTTCTTCCATGACCGTTTGGAATCTGCCCATCTTGAACTTTCATTGCAAAGAAACTGATTTCGACTTGTGAACATTTTATATTCCACGTATAGGGATGTTTCGAGAAATGGGACAAACATGAAAAAAACCTGAGTGGCCTTTAATTTAGACACCAGATGTTAAGGCAGTAGAAAGAAACAACACAGATCAATTCCTTATGGAGGTGAAAGACCAATAAGCATGTTTTCTCATCCAGTAATTACCCCTTAGAAACTTAGTCAGATCATTTTCTCAATCCTCCCACTGGTTTCACATTCAAGCTCCAGTTTCACACAGTATGGTTCTTTTGGCAAAATTTGTTTGACGATTTGTTTTTTTAACTTTTTTCTGCAGCCCTGTGGCAATCAGTTCCATGAATGATAACACTGTTTTAAAATCACAGAGGCCACAAAATGTTGTGATTGATCATATATTTCTTTGAGTTACATTTTCTATAAATGTACATCTAAATTTCAACCTCAGGTCTTAAACAGTACTCAGTTGACCAATAAACTTGTCGGATACACCAGGTTAAGAAATTAATGAATATTTTACATGTAACTAGCAAAGTCTAGCATTTATTTGCACTTTGTTCAATTTTATAGGAATTAAAGCTGTGTTAATTATATTACTTTAAGTTTACATGTTAATTTGCTTTAAAAGAAAAAAGAGTTTATCTCAATTAACCAAACTGGCACTCTAAAACGTAAAATGGTGAGAAGAGTTGGGCAGTGCTTTTAGCTCTTTGGTTCCTGTATCGTTTTAGTCATAATTATTTGATGTTTGTTTAGGTTATTATTATTTTTTTTGTGGACAAACATAAGGTTATTTCACTCCCCACTGTTATGGGCCAAGGAAACCAGCCTTAACATCACTGGCAAAAAACAAAAGTGCTACAAAGAAAGGATGGAAACCGAAAAAAGATGAGACAACTTGGCAGGTTTGTGGTGGTGCTCAATAGTATTTCCTGAAATAGACTTCAACTAGCAGGGAGATTGTACTTGACAGGTTCCTGGTGCACCAGATGCCTTTAAAGGTATTCTCAAATAGGTTTTAAATAAGATTGAAAGGGACTGAATTACAAAGATAATACTATGAACTATCTGTAAAATAAATGTCATATTTTTGAGACGCTTAGAATTTGTTTTATTCACTTACAAACTTTCGACTTTTCATACAAAACATTTGAGTTGTGACATAGGCAGGGGAAACTCCATTTGGAACAGTCTGTGCCGTTTAATTACGACTCCCTACTGGAGATACACGAAGGATTGCTAGCTAGATCTTGGTAAATAAAATAAAAATGGCGGTCAGGTACCAATCACTTGATGAATTCCCCTGGTGACGTCACTCGAGAATCACGGATTCGATTTCCAATTTCTCAACATGTACGCCAAATTTTTTAATGAAAAAAGTTGCAAATCCTTCAGTGAATATTGTACTTTATGTATTTTTATACGTTTTCTAGGTATCAACCATTCAGGAATACCTTTGAGCTCAGAGGGCAACATTAGGGCACATGAAGATCACAGGCATACACATATACATGTATTATGTGGTTGATATTACAGAGCACAGACAAGTGTTGGTCACTAGAAATAAAAAGCTTATGCTTTACAATATTTTACTATTTTCAAAATTATTTAATTATTTAAAGCCAAAGATTAGAAAATAGATTTTTAGGATATCCCCAATGAAATATTAAATTAAGTTTCTCTTTTTTATATTAACAATTTGAATAATACAGAAATTTAATTTATATTGTTGTGAAAACCTTCTGAATATAAGAAGCATGAAAGGGAGAGATCATTAAAATTTCATCAACCAAATATTACAATTCTGAGTAATTTCCAGATCAAAAGAAAATTCAAACCAGAATAAATAAAGTCTTGGAAGATCATTAAATTTTCATAACTAAATGTTATTAAATTTCTAGGTAATCTCGTGATCAAAAGGTGCTATTTTTGCTTGCGTGAACATCTAATTGCTTCTTGATTGAAATTTAGTGTCATTCTCAAGGGTATTTCACTATATGACGACTTAGTATTGCGCTGTGTTATTTGGAAAACAAAGAGCATGTAAATAATGGTTAAAAAACAACAACACAATCATAATATCTGGTATCACTGATTGGTGAACATTAGCTCTGCATATACAGATCCTCCTACTCTTAAAAAATGTATTTGTAAGAAGAAACTTTAAAAAATGAAACATATAAATTTGATCCAGGACAGTTTTAACGAAGCTGCTTAATGTCTGTTTGGTATTAAGTTTACCGGCCTTATAATGAAACACATGGGCGATTGTGCGTAGGGCTATTGCAGGCCTTCTGATTTGAGGTGCGCGATTGCGCTCCTGGAAATTTGTCCACATGTGCGTTAATCTCGTGCCTATGTATTGCTAAGTGTCCAATTTTCGTAAATTTACAAAAAGCTCATTTTTGACACACTCTGGCCGTAATCTGGCGTTTTAAACATTTCCTTGAGTACTCATGCCTTTCAATATGATAATTTGGGAAGTTTGTATGTCCAACTTACTATTTATGTCAGTGTATGTGTTACTCGCGCGCCCAGGAGTTTCATAACCATTATTCAGTGTCCAATTTTTGTCACTTTGCAAAAAACGCATATTCAAAACACTCTGGCCGTTTATACCATTCCTTGAGTATCCATTCCTTTCAATGTGATTATTTGCAATGCTAAGGAGGCCAAATGATAATTTATGATGAATATTTTATTTGTTCTCTGTTGAAAAAGGGTTGTCACAGGACTACTATCATATAGGCTACATGTATATCTTGCTGAGTTGATTAGGTCCCAATGGAAGCAGTTGTCATTTCATCATTTAGGACCTAAATCTAAAAAAAAAAAATTATTTAAAAAGAAAAAAAATTTATATAAATAAGTGTTAAGTGCTTAAAAAACTGTTAATTGCATCGATTACAACATAAAATCCTACAACATATTTACGCCACCCTATATAACAAATTTGTGCATAAAATTTCAATCTTATTTATAGTTAGGTTTTAATTTCTGGTAGAGTTGTTTGTATGGTACATGCTAATGTTACATTAATACACACCATGACAAATTTGAGGTGAGTGTTGGCGTGTTAATTGCACACCTGAGTATCACTAAGGCGTGTGCTTATCACACTCCTGTCCCCATACTTATCAGAAGGCCTGCTATCAAGTAACATTACTAATTTGGCTGGTCACATAAATGTGCCCTTACTTCTTGGTGTAAAATTGGTCTGCCTTGGCAGAAAGCATTTGTCATAGCAACGAGGCCTGTGCTGGAATTTTTAAACGGCAAAACCAAAATATTGGTTGTCTAAAATTCTTAAGCATTATTTGAGTGATACGCTTTTTTTCTGAATTTTGAAATATAAATGAACCATCTCATAAACTAATTTTGATTACCCATGGGAAGATCTAATTTGGTCTCAACTTCCCAACAGAACTTGCCTGGCAAGAACATGTACTTTTAGAGAATACACAAAGCTCACCTGTGTGCTTTGGTTTTTTTTAAATTTCTTTACTAAATGTTAAGTTATTTTGCCAACATCACAATATCCTGTCGACTACAAGATTCAAGTCTGCGGTTAAATGAGTTTTGACTACAAGTGTTTCTGCTGACTTCAAATCAGATACACATGGTCCAAGTTAGACTGGGATCATAACCAGTTCTATCAGCACTGGGTAATAATGGCTACAAGAACAAGCTTCTTGCTGATAAAACTTGACATAATGATACATCAGATAATCAAAATCAATTAGACTTTACTTCTGAAATGCAGCATGAGCCTAACTGTCAAATTATAAAACAGAAGAATTTGACGTTGATTGGGACGATAAGGAGTAGGGACAGCAAACATTTCCTAATCAGAAACAAAAACGCCACATGACCCTGATTCTTATCATTTTTTGGCAAATTTTTTTCATTGCACAGCTTCCTAAACCTCCACTTATAAAAAACAACTTGAGTTGATATATTATAACATGAATGGATCAATCTAAAGCAATTGTACACAGAAAAAACTTGAATTTATTGATAAAATCTGAGGAAAGGAACACAAAACAGCAATAAACGAATATCTGTTAAATGCATGACATTTTTATGCACCAAAGTCTTTGAATCAGACAAAAATGATAACATGTTATCTAATCAACTGAAACGGATAGGTATCAACTTAAGCCTTACATAAAAACTCAACTAGTGCCAAATTTCACCACTGAGTAAGCCTTTTAAGTTATAAATGTCAAGATTTCCCTATCACAACACGATTACATATGACATTTGTAACCTCGAACAAAGAAAAAAAGGGAAAGTGAGCACAGCTCGCTTGATGATAACCTCACGAAAGCTTCACAATGGATATATAAAGTGAACAGTGTTTCTGGAGAGCAGTTAATAAAAGAAAGATGGCATATACAAGTAATCTCATATTGTACAATGTGCAACACCAATGTACAGACAAATAGGCAGACAAACAAACTTTGATAAATTATAATACACCCCGATAAGCTTAAAATGAGACAAACAAAACAAATTAAATCAAAGCGCCCTTAAAAAAAAAATTTTTTAACAAAGATTGTTATAATACCATATCTAAATATTATACGACAGGTATGTGTATCATTATTCCTTTTTTAAACCTGGCAACTTTTTTAAATTTCCATTTGGCGGGTGTATAAGATACCGTTGTCTAAAGGTAGTACAGTGGTGTATATACCATGTCAAGATGTATTTAATTGCTGTAAGAGGAACATTATTTTTTCAACAGAGCAATTAACACACACACCAGTAAATCAATCAGTAAACATATCAAAAACAGGGATTTATTCTAAAAAATTGCCACATTAACAAACAATATTTTGAAACATTAAATGTTCATGACTAGAATTCCACCAACTGATTACTCACCCTCACAGAGATTTTTGAGTGTCGCTTGTGTCAATGTATACACAGGTGATGTGCTGAACTTGTTTGTTTGTTTATTTGATTAAGGTTTACTGCGTACTCAAGGGTATTTCACTTATATGACGACAGATTGTCCACTTCACACTGCACCTAGCCTTATTTCGGTTGAAAACTGTGAGGAAACCTCGTAACTTGTTTTTGTTTTTGTGTGCAAATCATCATCTCTCATTGGCCTTCATTGAAACAGTATTTGGTATTTCCACACAATCTCAACAGATAAATAGTAATTGACAATTATTGTGTCTTTTAGAAATTGAAGATTAAGACTATTTCCTGGAATAACACTTTCTTACTCTTTATAAGATAGAAAGCCGGGTGACTGATAGTGATTGGTCTAGGTGGCAATTCTGTGTGTAACTCTGAGGGTCATGGTTTAATTCACGGACAAGTTTCCACTTGCAAAATTGTCTGAACTAGAATCTGTTGAAACTAAGAAAGAGCTATTTCAAAATAATGAAAATACTGATATAAATAGCAAATCCATATCTTGATGTAGAGTGGATATTCAAAGAAAAAGTTGTATTCAGACATGAAAATATCTTTGACCTTTAACCTTTAATGTTAAGCCTACTTTGTACAACTCTGTCTGCTTTAATAGACAACAAACACAAGTTTCTAATATTGGCTAAAAATAACAGAGCTATCATCACATGTTAAAAAAGCGATCAAATATGAGAGTTCAAAATAACAAGATACAGGGTGGGTCAAAATAACACATACTGAGTGTGATACTAACAAACAAGCTTGGCCTCTGTTAAAAAATGTACCAAACTTGTAAAAATACTCCCTGTTAGTGTTTTAAGATATCAATGTAACATGTAATTCCAGAAAAATCGCACTTCAAGATACTTACTAAATCAACATGCCAAAAATTGCCAGCGTATTTAAAATGAACTTCCAATGAGTCCTAATATTTGTGTACATTAAAAAGATCCTCTGAAAATTGTGTTACAAAATAAAAATGTGAATTCCCATTTGTTAGACAAATCTTTTAATGTAAGTCAAGGTGGCTCCAAACCAGCAGTACCATCATCTTAGGTGTTTATATACTACTGTTATAAAGGAATTTTGCTTCATTTAGGCCTATAATAATATTACAATATGGCTAAAAGAAACATGACCCAAACGGCAAACAAAAACAGCTAATAAACTCAGGTGATTCTGGTACTAATTACCTCAAAACCCATGTCATAATATATTGTGACTTTAAACACCATAAGGTTAAAATAACAAATGCAGGTGTTCTTCACTAAACAGCAGGATAGTAACATGAAATAGAACGTTTGTATATCATGTCTTCCTACATAAGGAAATACACACCTGGCCAACATCTGAAGAAAGAACATAAAGCTATAGACTATAATTAGCTGATAACTCTTGGGGTTGATTTAAGAATTTTCAGATAAGTACTGACTTCCAAAAGAGGGTAAAATTTTTCAGTAAATTTAGTGAAATCAACTTTAATTGCAGGATTATTTCGTTAGCTTAGTGATGCAAAGCTCAGGTGGCATTTAATTATCTCATTTATTAGGGATTTAATGTCTGCAAAAAAGATGATCATGAAAGATGGTGACCATGAAAAAAGGGGAGGTTGAAAGCATTAACCTAAATCAACACTGACACTTTAGTATGAAAGATTACTCCATTCATATTTATAAAGATAATATCCCTACCAAATACCAATATAAAGGGTATCTGTGGCAATCAAATATAAGCTTGCAGCTAGGCAGACAGCTCCAATATTTGCCCTGCACTTTTTGGCAAGTAAAAATTTCATTCATTTCCATTATTTAAAACAATACTTCATAGAATCTATACACACACCAAACTGCCAATCAAGAACATCAAACCTGCTACCCTAGAAGAAATTTATGTCTAAACACATTTCAATTTCGCATTATTTTCCTACCATTATGTGTCTTTTTGTGATAAAACATAGCATATAATTTTAATTTGTGTGTATATTATAATGGACTATTTGTGTATATAACATCAATTATATGTACAACATACTACAAAATACACCTGGTAGGCAGGTTTGGAACATTAATCCTTGGCTGTTGTCATGTTTTTCCTATTAAAGTTTTTCATTCACTTAATTATTTTAAATATCTTTAGCAAAAGAAATTTCGACCAGTGCAACCAGTTTATACATTTGGCTTTCCCTAATGGCAACAATATAAAACGGTTAAGTCGCACCACCGTTATGTTAATCTATCCAAAATATGATTCAATGGATTACAGCTTCTGATTCAGTAAAAATGTCAGATGTATCATGTTAGCTCCAATACTACACTGCTAAATGTTATCCACAATCTTGTGTCATGCTTCATGTCATAATGTCTAAATGTTTCTGAAACCAGGAACTCCATCAAGTAAGACTATACGGACATCAGACAAAGCTCCTAAACTCCAAGTCAACCAGGAATGAGAATCAGATTATCTTGATTACATTACAACCGGGCCATTATTACATCAGTGACCATCCAGTTGGAATAATACAAAACAGAAATTCTGGTCAACTGTCATCGATTAAAACATCAAATTACAACAATAAAGCAGAACATTTCAGACCTGTATCAAGTTCACAAATACAACAAGAGTGAAGCCGTAACTTGCTTGAACTAATTGCAGAACTGCTACTGAAGAGATCATGACATGCCAAAACGCCATCCATAATGAAGCAAGGGGGATTGTAAGTGCTTTTACAATGGTGTTATTGGATACTTACAGGAGTCATTTGTAAACCAAACCCACCATTAAAAACACTTTATTGTGAGTATTTTTTTTCAACATATTCCGGCCATTAAATCAAGAGGTAATTTCTGTGACTATTATGGACAACTGGATAATATAACACGTTATCGTTTTACTCCCAGATTGATTGGGTATTTCACTTTTAATTCCAATGTTAAGAAAAGTTTGCTTGTCTCTACCAGCATTTATACTTGTGTCTTCTCTGCCTAACACTTTAAGCAGTCGAGTTACAGAGGTTCAAAGCAAAACGAACACAATAAAGAAGACACTAAAATGAGCCCCTTTTTTTAAAAGAAAAAAAAAGAATTACACAAATATGTGTTTCAGTCATTTTCTGATAATCTGGCTCTGGCAAAAATGAATTTTAGATGCAATGTTTCAATTTTGTTTCACTTTATATATGATGATATACTTCACAAGCAAAGGCCAAAAATTATGGATGGCTTGTTGACATGGAGTCAATTAACACAAAGTAGTTTGCTTGCTATGTTGCTAAATTAATGTTCCTTCATTGGGAAGTAAAGACAACGTGACAGCGATAGTTGACAAATGACTACTGTAAGTATTCCCTTAGCTAAGGGTAAAAACACACCACTGCATGTGCATATAACCACTGCATTTAGGACGTTTGACACATCACTGGTAGAGCAGAACTATTATTACATCAC
>JAVFBW010164145.1:0-21022 GCA_034783835.1 Mopalia ciliata
AAGAGAGGCTTTGGAACGAAGAAATTCAACTGTTAATCGAAACAATCAGTGTATTCACCCAAACGGCCTCACTCAGCAGATCGCTATTTGTACACCTGATCTGTTATAATCGGTTTACTTTAAAGAACCCTTTAGGCTTATCAAATAGCATCGTTATAAGATCAGTATATCTGGTCAGTTCTTTGACACATAGGCAATAGGTTTTGGTCCAACTAAGTGAATAAAACAGCTATTCAAGATGTTTGCTTAAGTCTAATCATGTTATTATTTATTCACGGTAGTAAATTTATTTGTTACAGCTTTATCTGATTCTGATCCTGGTCTAGACAAAGTCAGTGAAAGCGGTGACAGAGCTGTAAGAGAGAAAAAATGTCCAACATTATCTAGTGCTGATGCTGGTCTAGATGACGACGTCAAGGAAAGCGGTGACAGACCTGTAAGAGAGAAAAAGCTTCTAGCATTATTTAGTTCTGATGCTGGTCCAGACGACGTCAATGAAAGCGGTGACACTGCTGTAAGAGAGAAAAAGCTTCCAGATGAAACTGGTATCTTCACCAATTGGGCTCTGTACAATGTTGAATGAACTATTCTTATATATTCTTCCGCTAAATAAGTTAAATATGGCTTATACTATAATGACTGATCGGGTGAATCCAAATATGGTATAAACAACATAACTATGACACGTTACAAATCTCAAAGATGAACATGTAATGTAGAATGCAATGGGACAATAATAAATTGAAATCTTCCTCTTTTTGATTTTATTCTTCAGTCACATTTAACAGCATCGAGCAAGTTTTTGTTTTGTAAAGATGCACAAGCGCTGCGCTATCATATGTAATGAGGCATCCTTTATCTAAAGATGCTATTATTACATGGAAACTATTGAAATCCTTGCGAGATGTAACATATGGTGAAAACATATTGAAAGCAATTTTACATCTGCATACACTAAAGGTCATATATTACGTTTTAAAATATTTTTAAATAATGACCACATAATTTTTTCACACATAAAAAGTAAACTTTCAGAAAAAAACTATGACAAAAATTCGGGTCATAACGATTTCAAAGGATTTGGTGAGTACATTAAGAGTGTCGATTGTTTTGTAACTACTTCAGTGATAATTGGAACTATAACAGGAGCACACAATAGGAAGACTAGTGTGCTGGGGTAATCCCACAAATCTTCAACATAAGCCAATGGAGAATAAAATATAAAAAAAGAACTAAATTTCCCTTTGGTTAAATAAAGTTTCAATGCTCAGATTTGAATAAAATCCAGGATCCAGGAATACCCCAAATGAAGTGTTAGCCAACTAAAAAGCAGTGAAGCTACAGGAAATGATTATGTTATGAACGAATATATTATTTCCACTTTCGAAGTAATGTCTGACATTTATGTACTCATTTTAAATCTAATCTTTGATTCTGGTCATTTACTGGTAACCTGGTTAACTGGCCAAATCAAGCCCATTTACACAAATAAGGGTGATGTAAATGACCCCGTCAACTACAGAACCATTTAATCTATGTTAAGCTGTTTAAGATAAGTATTTACATCTGTATTAAACACCCGATTTTCGAACAAAGGCTTTTTATTTGAAACCCAAATTGGATTCAGAAGAACACATTTCACATTACACCATATATTAAATCCTTATAGTTAGTCTGCAAAATTAAAAATAAGAAATTATTCCGCATTTCAGTAAGGCATTTGATTCCATACACATTATTTATGGCATAAATTTTGCAATCATGTTGCTGATGGAAAGTTTTTTCTGTGATAATACAACATTTATATATAGAGGTATAAAGTCACGTGTTAAAGTGGAAAATAATGTATCAACTATATTCCCCTGTACAACTGGCGTTCGTCAAGGGAAAAATACTGTCGTCATTGCCGTTTTCGCTTGAGATTTACATATAACACAACACAGCAGTTAGTTATAAAGCATTTATTTTACACAAACATTATCATTAGTTATATAGCATTTATCTTACACATACATTACAGCCATATTTGGCATTTTGGGGGCCGGCTCAACAACTGGACCCAAACTATGCGCCATGCAGCCGTGGCAAGGTACAGCCAAGGTAAATGCAAATATGTGTACAGCGTCTGGTTGCGACCCAGTCGATTTGGGGGTAAAGCTTGGCGGTGGTTGGGGAGAAATCCTCAAGAACTATATGGTAACTTTTGTATCCTAGTGGCGCTATGCAGCCGAGACAGGGTACAACCATGGCTAATGCAAATACATGTAGGGGGTCTGGTGACCCAGTAGTGCAAGTCGCCCCGGGGGTAAAGCAATGTCCCGGGCTGATAGCATAGTGGACATAGTTTGGGGGTAGCGTTGGGACATCGCCCCGTGGGTAAAGTAATGTCCCGGGTAGCGTTGGGACAGCAGTGACAGGGTACATCCAAGGGAAATACAAGTACGTAAAGGTGTCTGGTTGCGACCCATTAGTGCAATTCGCCCAGGAGGTAAGGCAGTGCCACGGGCTGACAACTTGTTAGACTTATATTGATGCCCCAAACTGCTGCATCCCCGCAGAGCTGAGCAGCCGTGGCAGGGTACACCCATGCCTAATGCAAGTGTGGTGTCTGATTGCGACCCAGTACTGCATGTCGACCCAAGGGTAAAGCAATGTCACGGGCTGACAGCATAATGGACACATTTGGAGGACCCAACATTTTAAAGCATGGCGGGGGTTGGGGAGGAAGGTGGAATCAATAAAAACAAGACGAAAACTAATGTGGCATGTCTGGTGAATGTGAATATACCAAGTCAGCTGACCAGGACCAGATTCCACAAAGCTGTTTTATACTTAAGTCAAAATGTTTAAAGGCCTTCACATTTCTCAGTTTTGAGTTTTAGCATGCAATATTTTAGCATAAGTGTTATAACGTAAGTAAGTCACAATTACAAGTATTAATTTTAAACTTAGTTAAGGCAAGTTGCACAAATATCAAATTAAGTATTTTGACTTAAGTCAGAAAATGCTTTGTGGAACCGGTCCCTGACCCAAAACTTTGAAACCGTATCTGTTTAGTAAGAAAAAGAGCGTATCACTAGCCAACCAGGATATACTTATCACATGTCCAGAGTGTGGTCAGTGCCTGGCCAGGGAGAGGGGGTCACAGGTCACCAGTATGTATGTCACGTAAACCTAGCACAGTGTAACACTATGCATCCATCAATTATTTAGAATAACATATTAAAGTGCAATCTGTAAATGATTTGTTCGAACACATTGAACACGATTTACACATGTATACTTTATTAACTCTGCTGTACGCAGGCGATACTGCCAACAATGGAAAATTTGTGAAACTCAAAAAAAATACAAAGTTGTAATTTTTTAGTGTAACAACACACATAGATACATGGTTGGAATTGGTAATGGACAAATTTAAAGTGTGAATCATTTTAGATACTAAGGCAGTAACATAAACTTAATTTCTTTGTACAGACAATATCTATTACATGCAGCTAAAGCTATGTATTCCCTACTTAAAAGCTCAGGAAACTGGACATACAATTATATTGCATCATATAACTATTAAACCAAACTGTAATATCTGTATAACCACATGCATACGAAGTATGGGGTGTAGGCGATATAAAATGTGTTGGTGCCGCAGAACTACAGTTCCTCAGGCTATGGCTGAATTTAAAGAAAACCACGGCTTGTGATGTAAGGACAGCTATGAAGACTACCTGTCGATGTAACTATTAAAACTCGTGTGGTTGAATATTGGAAAAAAAAAAAGATTAGTTTCTAAACCTGTAAAGTTATGCAACATGTTGCACAATGCTCTTTAAAATCTGTGATTGTTCACAGTCACCATATATCAGCTTTAAAATAAAATAAATATCAGCTCGATACAGTTAGGACTCTTTGATATATGCGACGCTAAGCCCCAATCACACAAACAAACATGATATGATATAAACAGAGACATTGAAATTCCAGGTTGAAAAAGTTTCCTACCGTTTCAAAAATGCTTGATTTGCATATTTGTCAGCAAAATGGTCCATTGCAAGCTGTTGTTGGATTGGTGAATTACCGTGGGTGTAATAGGTAACAACTGTTCTGATTTTAAAAACTAATATTAATACGATTATATCGAAATTGTATTCATTTAAGAATACTATGAATGGAATGTGCTTTAAAAATTCCATGAAGTACACTACAGTTACAACTAGTACTCGGAATATAAGGTGAAGTTTTAACAAATTTAATTAACATCGGGACTCTGAAATGGGCTCACAGAGCAATACTTTTTTAAAACTACTAATAAATTTAATTTACATACGCGGTATGGACTGGATTCATAGAGCTACAGATAAATGCAGTACTTTCTTGTGGTCTGCTTGGAGAAGCTAGATGGTGCTTGATAAAACATGACACAATCAATGTATATCAGGGTTTTGTCCAACTAAGAAAACAGGTATTCAAGATGTTTGTTTTTGTAAAATCTTGTTATGGTTTATTCAAGTTAGTAAATGTATTTGTTCCTGCTTTATCTAGCTCTAATGTTGGTTTAGACGAATCCAATGAAAACGGCGAGGGAATTATAGGAAAGGAAATGCTCCCAAGCGAATTCTGGAATCCGCTCGGAGTAGGAAACTAAGGAGATGAATGAACTGTTCCTATACATTTTTACACTGTATAAGTATAATTCGGCCAATGCTATAATGACAGATCGAACTATAGGGACTATCCGAATATTGAGTAAAGAATGGAACTTATGACCTGTTACAAACACAGGTGATATAGAAGGAAATAAAACAATAATAAGTTGATTTTTTGCTCTTTTTGACTTTTTCAGTCTACATTTAATTAAGCAAAATGTGGCGTGTCTATTTCAAAACGTGTATCGCTAGTTATCGGTCATCCTACAAACGTCATGGATCACTGTAAAAAATTTTGTACAGAACACAAATTGGAGACTAGTCTGCTGTGATAATCCCATTAATCACCAAACTCTTGTCACTGACAATATAATATAAAAAGCTAAGTGTCGCGTTTTTTCTGGTTCAAAATGATGCAATGATCAAATTTAAATAAATGGAATCGAAAGGGTTATGAGTCAAGGAAAACTTTAAAGGAAAAAGTCCGATCTACAAACAGTATGTATACCTATGACCCTATTAATTCATTAAATCAACAAATATGTAAAATTACATTACTTTTGAAAAATAACACAGCGTAAGTTTGAGGTTTACAACAAATTACCAAGCTGTTTTTCAAATTATCGCTGATCCCTAATCCAAATTACCAACTATTATTAGTATCCAACTGTTAAAATTACTACAAAATCTATTTATGATCCAGATAGAAAACTATTCAACCGATTCTAGTAGTTATCCACACTGATGGAAAATAGCCAATATATACCAAGTGCACAAAAAGGCAAACAAACAGTTAATGGTTTATATTAGTAATTTGGAACAATTTCGTACAATTGTTTTTATGAGGCTATCGCTATAGACCTATTCTGTAGTCGTCAACAATTGTCACAATTAAGTCATTTTTAGCTAAATGCGCGGAAACTAGCTCTAAATAACACATTTCTGAAAGCCTATTAACTGTTGGGGTTTTGTAGCTGAATTGTATACCTATAAGTCTCAACCCAAGTATCATATATAAACGTCTAAAGAAAGGCTAATTTAGCTTTTCAGAAGAAAAAATAATAATACGGACTTTTGGTAATTTTACCGACTTTTGGCAATTTTCCACTGAAAGCAGGCGGTGTATGGGTAGTCATTACATTCTAGTTGGAGCCAGACTGGAAAAATTATTGCAGGTTTTATATACTACCATCGACCAAGAGTGTCTTGGGTCAGCGGTTTTAAATACTGTTGATGGGTCAATTAATTATATACACGAAGGTTACGCAGTGCGGACGATGTACAAAAAAGAAACTGATGTAAACTCATGTTTTGATATGACTTTTTCGTTGAAAATTAACGAATACGTAAATATTGCAAGCAGCAGCGACGGCAGGAGTCATAAGTAGAAATAACAATAACTCCTCGCATATTCATCAACAACATTACAAAGACGGCTGAGAAACCGTCACATCATGAAGTAACAGTCCGGACCAGATAACGGCTAGTTATTTTGCAATATTTTCCTTATTTGGAGATATCATTTTTTTAGTTTGAACAGATTCTATAGTTTAGAAAATTTTGCAGTTTGAATCACACAGGAATCGAACGTGTAGACCCTCTGAATCAGACACCGAATCGCCCACAGTAAATGACGGCCACTTGTAGACCGCTCAGGCTGGTATTCCATAAGGGATGGAAGTGTGCCTGGCTTGGGTACCAGCTCAGGTAGGTGTCCTTCGTAATGAAAAGGCAGATCGGTGTTTTCTCCAACGGCCTGAAAGAAATTGGGCTAGGTTGGCAGCATTTTTTTTTTTTTTTGTAGACGTTGAACCAAACAGTATGTATTAAATAAAATTGATACAGAATCTTGCATGACCAAAATAATACAAGACATTTTTTAGTTTTAGTTAACTTTTAGTTAAAGTTTTAGCTTTATCAAAAGTCTTTGAAAGAATAGTTTTCTACAAGTCATACGAATATTGTTTCCACCATAATATTCTAATGCAAAACATTTCGGGTTTTTGAATCAGGAGACGGAACAGTTGCATGTAATCAATAAACTAAAATATTGAACATCATCCACAGCAGATTACAGAATGACAGTGACATATGCATGGATGCCAGCAAGGCATTCGATAAATTCTAACACAAGGGGCTCCTGCATAAACTCGAGAGAATAGGTATTGAGGGAAAACTTTTGGAATGGATCAAAAGTTATATACATTGTTAACAAGTTCGTGTTACCATGAATGTAAAAGTTGTGTACATTGTTAGCAAGTTTGTGTTACCATGGATGTAAAAGTTATATACATTTTTAGCAAACGTGTTACCATGGATGGTAAAATATCCAAGCTATTCCTATAAATGCCCGGGTTCCACAAGTCTCTTTATTAGGCCCATCTTTATGTCTTAGTTACATACACGATATTGCTGTAGATCGAGAGTGTAACGTTCACCTGATTACTCTAGGTTCTAGCATTGGGAGTGGACAGTTGAGAGAGCTCTTTGGCAACACGAAGAAAATTAGATATGAGGTTTGCCACTGCATTTGCCCACTTTATATAATTTCTTGTCGTCTGACTTGTATCAGCTCAACCTTCGTCGTTATAGTGAAGGCGATGGAGGATTCCTTCATACACAGTGAAGACATACATTCCTGTGATTGAAATAACCAAAGGAACGGCGAAAATTACTTGGCAAACAATCTTCACCCAAATTCCAAAACCACAACGTAAACAGTTTACAATGTATACTTACCACATACAAAGGGAAAAATAATAATTAAATAAACAGACAGATGGAAAATCTGAAATTATTGAAAAACTTCGATGATATTATATATGAGCTGCTATTATGAAGCACTGGTGGTTAAAATGATGTACAATAATCAGCCTTGATAAACGCCTGTCACTCTGATAAGTTTGTTTTTATATGATTGTATTCATAATTTATAATCATGTCTATTAATTTCAATGATTTTTGGATTGAGATTAAAAAAGTCGCCATCCTAACAGTAGATAGTATTGTTACATTTATACTGACTCGTTTTTCATGTTATAAATCCGCTGAACAATTTTGAACATTATAGCTTAAACAAAAGATGTTATTGTTGTTTTAAAATTGGCAGCTGTGATCGTAAATATTATGTAAGCAGGAAAATTGAACACAATTTTTATTTTCCTACAACATTACTGATAAATATTATTATATAAGTATCGCACTATAAGGTACAGTCACTCTCCCTGACATTATCGCACGAAGGTAAGTCATTTTAACTGCCGTGGTTTATTTAACGTTTTACGGCGTATATTTTAGGCTGTTCAGTCAACATAGTGTATCTACTGGACTCTCCTACTTTCAGACTGCTCGAGAACAATCACTGTGCTAATGCGTGGTCATTTCCACCTGGCTGTGTTGGGTGATTAAACAGCGTATGGATTTGCGTACATTTCCCTCGATTCGAAAGATCATATTTTGGTCCATTTTTGTGTGAAAAAGTGGATAAAACAAGTTCTAATGAGACCAAATAGACAAGGAAATTCACTTTAGTTGCAAAACAAGAGCCCTTGTAATAATCTGTCACCTGTTACATTGGAACAATGTATAGGGTTAATACCTTCGTCTCGGTTATAAGTCCTGTCTGTCTCAACCTGGAGGAGGTTGGAAATTGATCTCCCGCTTTTGTTGGCCTCTTAAAGAAGTTTTACAGATAGGTATAATAATACAAGTTATTGTGTTAAGTGTATCTAAATAAAATCTGCGATAGCTGCAGAACAGTAAATTTACCAGCACCACCATGGTGTAAAATAGACAGGACATGTTGCAAGCCGTTTTATCAATTCTACCTTTATTTCTTTTCCACATATATTGAACACTTTTCACATATATGAAATTCTTTTTCACCTACGTAAAATAAATGGCTTTATTTTACATATGTGGAAAATAAGTTCACATATGTGAAAAAGAATCTCATATAGGTGGCAAAGGTTTCATCATATGTGGAAAAGAATTTCACATATGTAAAATTATTATTTATTTTACATATGTTGAAAAGAATTTCACCTCAGTAAAAAGAATTCAACATATGTGAAAAAGAATTCGGCATATCTAAAATAAGCCTGTATTCAACATATGTGGAAATCTTTTTCACTTATGCAAAAGAAAAAGGTGAGTGGAACTCTTTTATAGATATATGAAATAAAAGTAAATTCAACCTCAATTACAGATTCTCCCTCACAGCCTGTATTTAGCGGCAATGAACTTTCCCAAAAAGTACTATGAGATCAGAAGGACATCCACCCTCTGCATTTTGCAAAGCATTTGTTATTTTCTAGCGAAGAATAATTGAGGAAAACTACATTTGTTTAATAGGCCTACAATCGCGGCCGATTCTGTAAAGAGCATTTAGTACTAATGTAGGCCTACGTCTGTCGTAGGAAAAAAAAATGATGTAGACTACAATAAAAGTACCTAATTAGAAGAAACCTGTCGCATAATATAATATTCACTCTTTATTTGTCACCTTAACTGGCATTTTTCATAATAAAATGCATGGTTTTGTATTGTTGGCTGTAGGTTTAATAAACTCAGTCAGAAAAGAAACTTCACACTCGCTTGGATGTCGATAAATTGAACAGAGAAGAAAAGTGGTTTTAAATAATGATTAAATGCCATTTTCTACCCATTAAGGACGGTGTACCATAAGAATCATGTTCATAATGTAACCAATTCCACCAGAAATGCTACGGAAATGTAAGAGAGTAAAAATGGTAAGTTACAACTTGATGAAAGCATGTCAATAGCGCTTATGCCCTCCATGCTCGTGGATTGAATGATGCGTCTGAACACAGTTTGGGGGGCACCGAGTTTTTGCAAATGCTTTGGAGGGTTCCTTACTTGAGGGAGTCTTCTGCCCAACACATCCCATACATGTTCTATGGGATTAGGGCCAGAAGACTTTGAGGGCCACTCCATGACATAGATGCCAGCATTCCTAAGAACATTCCGCGTTAAATTGGCCGTATGAGGTCTTGCATTATCGTGCTGGAATGTCAGATCTGGGCCATTAGCTGTCATGAATGACAAAAGCTCTGAAATGAGAACTTGATCTCTGTTTCCTGAAGCAGTTAGATTTCCTTGAACGACCATCAGTTGGGAACGGGCAGGACCATTAAAGGCACTCCAAACCATAACACTACCGCCCCGAAAGCAGTTCACTTCCTACACACAACACTAGGCACGTCGGAGTTGCTGTGTGTCATGATATCTTTGACAACGCATTTACCTCTAATAATACTGTTAACTTTCAAGAAAATATTTAGAAATGTATGAGTGTGAAGTTACTTTTTTGGCTAAGTATATATCGGAGTTTTCGACTCGTGCCATTCTGCACTCAATGACCTATATAACAATGTCAATCGTTTCCATAATGTTGGAACTTGGACAGATAATTTTTCTTCAGTGCTAAGTAAAGACAGCGTTGCTACTCTTCAAACAAATTTGTTATTTTGTAATAATCTCAACTACTGTTACATTTTGTACAGACTGTTTGTTGAAAGTCACTGATTGTAGACAATCATAGACCAGCGTGTAGTCCTACATCAAATCATTTTTAATAAATACCATAGTTTGTAAACAGTTTTTGTTTGAAGTGAGTTGGTCCAAGTAAATTCAATATTTTGAAAAAAAGTAATTTAATTACAAAAGAATGTGTACACTTCACAATCCTTTCACTTTATAGCATTAAACACAAACACAAATCTTGTATATTCTTTTACACGTAATCTTTCCATTATTACTGCACAAACTTATTAATACAATCTGAATGGTATGATATAAATATAGTCTATACCAAAGTCAAATACTATTTAATTATTTAATATAAAGGTGGACTTCCATTTAAAATGGGAACTCCAATCACCCAGTTGGACTCTCCAAACAAGGGTATTAAACACCTTTCTCTGATTTGATTCTTTAAAATCATGATGTTTACATACTACTTTGTACAACTAGAAATCAAAGATGGCTGAAAGTTTACAAGCACTGATACGTCTTCTATACTATTCAATCATGGGAAATGTATCAAAAGGTAAACGACCACAGATGTCATATATAATGACAAAGTTCTTTTATATTAAATCTGAATTTTCACAGAGACTACTAAAAGCATATTATACAATTCTTATTTAAGGATGGCTACCACTTCACCAAATAATTGAAACTGTTGCAAATTGTGTAGCCCATGTGCATCGCAACGACATGCGATCAAATATACTCTTCCAAAAAGAAAAAAACGCAACGTTAGCTTTTTTATCCTTATAAAAAAATTTAACATCATTTTAAATACA
Organism: Mopalia ciliata; assembly: GCA_034783835.1. Classification (NCBI taxonomy): domain Eukaryota; kingdom Metazoa; phylum Mollusca; class Polyplacophora; order Chitonida; family Mopaliidae; genus Mopalia; species Mopalia ciliata. The sequence goes on from JAVFBW010164145.1 coordinate 10,973, forward strand.
GAAATAAGCATCATATTACATTGAAATTAAGCACACTGGTTGTCCAGATTTCGAAGTATATTAAAATGTCAAAATTTATCATATTAAAAGCCCAAAGAGCCCAGCTGACGTCAATGCAGTCAATATATGATATGCCCACCATTAACCTGTAACACAGCACTGACCCGTCTCGGCATAGACATGATCAATCTACGAATACGGTTTTGCGGAATTCGCCTCCATTCTTGCTCAAGAGCCTGCTGCAGTTCTTGCAGATTTTGCGGGGCTAGATGTCGAGTGCGCACGCGTCTATCCAAATCATCCCAAAAACATTTTATTGGGTTCAAATCTGGTGGTTCGGAACGCCAGGGCAACACTGTTACGTTCTGGCTATTCAGAAACTCAACAGTAGCAAGAGCTGTGTGCGGCCGAGCGTTGTCGTGCGGAAAGACTTCTCCACGGAGGTCCATTATGGACAGCTTGTGTGGTGTCAAACTCTTCTCTGTATCAAGAGATGTTGTGGTTACCACAGATGTGCACCAGTTGAGGTTTTCGGGTGCAAGATATGGCACCCCACATCATCACACTTCTTCTGTCGAAATTGTCGACCTCAAGAACGCAGTTCCTTACGAATCTCTCATTCCGACGTCTGTACACATCAGTACGTCCATCTCTTCTTTGCAGCTTGAATACGGATTCATCGCTAAACCAGACTCGTTTGCAGTTTCGCAGGTTCCAATCCCTTATTCTGTTGCACCATCGCACCCTTGCAAGTGGAAGCTTTTGTTTCAGTACTACGCCAAAGTAAGGACGTCTGGCGCCTAATCCGTTCTGCCGGAGATGGTTTCTGACTGTCTGAGCCGATATTCTCTGGAGATCTGGGACATTTGATGCGGTTTCTGTTGCTGTTATGGTCCGGTTTCCTAAATGAAGTAACAGGGTGTAGCGATCTTGGCCTGCTGTTGTGACCTTAGGTCGACCAGAACATTGACGATCAGCTGGTGAATCGGAGTTCTGGTGCCGTTGGAAACGCCTGGAAATCGTGCTCCAGTTGACATGATAAAGTCTAGTGACTGCATTCTCTGATTCTCCAGCCAGGAGAGGACCAATGAACACGTTCGGGTAGATGTGTCTAGTCTTGGCATGTCGTAGCAGGCTGGAGAAACAATTCAACAACTGAATTCAATTGAACGGATTAGTGTCTTTTATACCCATTTCACTAGGTTAATAATTAGGCATGATTCGCACGTGCAACTGACCTAAGTTTTTCCCTACGCCTTCTTTGTGCACCGTTGTACAAAGACTGACCCAAAAGTCACCTGTGATCAATAGCCACTATCAGGTGCTTAAATTCAATTATCGGACACTTACATAATAACATAATCATGTTGTCACAATCAGGCAATTTTTTGGAAGAATTCATATTTTAAATTTTGTTTGTGGTGTTGCGTTTCTTTTTTTTTTGGGAAAGTGTATGATGTCGGGTTACAGCAATCCTGATTATAGCAGGCGCAAAATATTGTGCATTTCATGTATGCAGAGGCGCAACTACAAGCAGTTGTACTGCATGGAGTAATAGTACAGTGGCATCCACATTTTACTAGACATCTGGTGATCTGGTGATAGTTCGACTTCATCAGGGAGGGTGACTGGTAAATTTTAAAATGAACTATATTAACATAATACACACTTATAATGGATAGATTGCCCTCTTAGCAAGGAAGGAATAGAAACAAAAAAACATCTTATTACGATGAACAGGTTGGGAGCTATGGCCATTTATATGTAATGGCGGCCATCTTGGACGCCATCATGAATTTCTCAAATTGCTCAAGGGTGACAACATGTCATCAAGGAGTTTCTGAGAATAGAGACCCTTGGCTACCAAAATCAACAGTAAACAAAACATAATACAACAGTGCAAGGTTAAGGGAACAAATGGTGGTTGGCTCCAAGACAAAAATGTTAAAGAATCTACAAATTAACATGTAATTTCATATTTATGATTGATTAGCAACCATCTAATTAAACTCCTCTCATCAACCGGGCTACATTGTGACGATTTCAGACTTGTAACCTGTATCAACTACAATGAAGACTCTACGCCCACTAGTGGTGATGCTGGTTTTTCTATTGGTTGAGTGTTCCATGGCAAAGAAAAAGTTCGGCAAAAGTCGTGAAAGCGGTAAGCCCAAGTTTAATATGATTATTAGGATGTGGCTACTTTTTAAAGACAAATTTGTTTAAAGATTTAACGACTAAAACAATTTATTTGTGAGCTCTTGTTTTATCAAACCTTTGTCTAAAAGCGAATTGTTTTGACGACAAAAAATAATAATATGAAACCTTGGAGATGACAGCGCAGCCACATCGGTCATTTGGCAATGTGATCGGGGTGGAGTGTGTGTGTGAGCGGGTTGGGGGGGGGGGGGGATGGGCTGTGAAAGATGTCGTCTTTCCAACCCCACCAGACTACTACCGCCAATCATTTAGCTTGTGGAGTTCTGTCTACCCTCTGAAATTCCTTATTTATTTATCTATTAACCTGACCTAGAAATGAAAACAATAGATTTTTTTAATCTGAAAAATGTAATCCCACAATAACTTCGTTTGTTATACTTCGTGTATATACTATATGGGAATTCGACTTACAGCCTTTCCCTCTTCAAGGTCAATCCGAAGTAGTCCTCTGTCCGGTATGCACTTTTTTGTTGGTTTGAGTTCAAAAGGGACGATTAACATGGTAGCACTCTCGCACAGCAAACAACCGTATATTCTCTCAGCTGTCATGCTGGTTAATAACTACTCATTAAACGGTGAGGAAATCGTATTGAAAGCGAAAGTTAAACCCATTTCAAATTTAGGGACCTTATATTCATATAAATATGTTTTAATTTAGTTTGAATATATTGCCAGTTCTCCTGGGTTCCCCCGACTGACGCTTCATTTGTTTTTTTATCAGTACAAGATCTCTCTAAAAGACTAGGAGGATATGGGACAGGTGAGAGATATTTAAAATGACATTTTGGCGAAGCTAACATGTTTTACCAGGCATAGATATGTTTCTTGTACAAAAACAAAATATTGAAAAAAACAGTCATTATTTTAATTAATAGTACATTGGAACGTCTTAGAAAAGTACAACAAAAAACGTGCAAATAATAGTTTAGACACTCGTTTTGAATTTGTCGGGCGTATCAGCCAATGTAGAGCATGTATAGGCCTATATATCTTAAATACAATACACATGCAAGTATAATCACTTATATCTGAAATATAATACAAAGGTATGTGTATTCCCATATATCTTAAATATAATACACGGGCATGTATAAGCCAACATATCTTAAATAAAATACACACAGGAATGTTTATTTCCCATACATCTCAAATATATATTCAGTTGATTAAAACCAGCGACGTCTTATCTCCATGGCATTGTCAATGGACCGCTTGAACATTAGTGTAATGTTACGGCGTAACTTGACTCATGAATATTCATTTAATTTGGAAACTCTCCTGTCGCTGGGGGTAGCTTCGTCCTCTGGCTGATTATCGATCGATGACTCTGCGTTTGTCTACACCCACTGTGTCGCCGTCAGTACTTGTGTTTCAAATGCAGCAAACCACAATGTAGGTGTTTTTCAAAGAAGTAATCTTGCCATTTTAGTTTATTTTATTATGTTTATTTTTAAAGAAAACCCTTAATAACTCATTCTGCATATGTTTCACAATTACTTAAAGACGATATTGTTTTATTTTCCCATTCAGGTTTTTACCCTTCCTTCATTCCTTATGTAAGAGAGTCCTCGGCTATAAATAAAGAAAACCATTACTCTACATCGTCTGAACGATAGTCAACGTCTGAACGACAACAATGATATTATATATGAGCTGTTATTATGGAAGCACTGGTGGTTAAAATGATGTACAATAATCAGACTTGATAAACGCCTGTCACTCCAATAAGTTTGTTTTTATATGATTGTATTCATAATTAATAATCATGTCTATTAATTCTAATGATTTTTGGATTGAGATTTAAAAAATTCGCCATCCAAACAGTAGATAATATTGTTACATTTATACTGAATCGTTTTTCATGTTAACAATTTTGAACTTTATCGCTTAAACAAAATATGTTATTGCTGATTTTAAAGTTGGCAACTGTGATCGGAAATATTACGTAAGCAGGAAAATTGAACACAATTTTTATTTTCTCACAATATTACTGATAAATATTATTATATAAGTATCGCTCTATAAGGTACATTTACTCTCCCTGACATTATCGCACGAAGGTAAGTCATTTTAATTGTCGTTGTTTATTTCGGGTTTTAAGACGTATATTTGAGGCTGTTCAGTCATCATACTGTGACTTCTGGACTCTCCTCCTTCCAGACTACTCGAGAGCAATCACTGGGCTATTGCGTGGTCATTTTCACCTGGCTGTGGTGGGTGATTAAGGGACTGTATCCAGTTATCGGCCGTTTTTTCATCGGTCGTTTTTTTTTTTTTTTTGGTAAACGACGATGTAGGAAACCATCGGCGTTCAATGCGTTTTTTGTGTTCACTGACGCGTGATTCATATTTCATTACCCTTGCAGCACGGTAGGGGGTAGTTAAATCTCTGTCATACTCCTCTGTGAAATCATATTTTGCCAAAGTGTGCAGTTTGGTATACCTGCCCAAGGTATTCAAACACTTTCTTTAACGATGTCTGACAGGTATATATTTGTATCATTAAACACCGCATAATCCCTTGATTACTATAGTCCAGTCATAAACAAACCATGAGTGAATATTTTCCGCTGCTTGGAGACTTTCGTCATGAAACTACACAGGTATTAAGCTGTAGCTTTACTGGTTTCGAAAATTGGCACCGACGGCATGTCAACATCAAAAACTGAGTTGCGCATGTCTACATCGGTCACAAGTCCCAAACCGCTGTAAGTCGTTCACGGTGGGCGTTTAACACTTATCAACTACTGCCTTATTAGAGGACGAGTTCCATTTTATGTTTATCTGTCCTGTTTATGATGATCTCCGAAAACTGTACCTTACTAAATATTATTGGAGAAACCCAAGTGTATACAAACATATACAATTACTGTCATCGCTTTCAAAAACTACTCTTTGTCGCACCGGTAAATATATCAGACTAGCAATGTCGAGACGTAACAAACGATAATAATATCGGTCTCATGCTTAATGACAACTTATTGTTATCAAATCATTTTCTTGGTGTATGTAAATGTGTTCATCTGCTCTCTGTAACCAAAATGCAAGAAGCATAAATTATGCTTAAGCAAATAAAGTTTATTCATTCATTATTCATTAATGTATTATGCCAATATAAAACCTGTCCGCGTGGGATTAGTTAACTTAAACACTATGGAGCTTGCACCCCATGCACAAAACAGTTCCTGCGAAGTGTACCAGATTTTGCGCCCACTGAGAAGATTATAATGATTTTAAACATTTAATGGAGATTATAAACTTTATTTATTTTGTCACCCCAAGTAATAAATTCCCGTTTGCTCCTGTTGTTAAATAGATATGAATGAATATGAATGTATATAATAAGTGCATGAGCTTTTGACACCAATCAACAGTTGTAATTAGAATATAAAGGCGCTCCAACTGTATGTTAACCAAACAGCACGAGACGTTCGGTGTATACATTGAAAGACAAGTCAATCTCTTGCATTACCAATAAGTTTGAAATTAATATTCACCACATATTTTTTTCGTTTCTTTTTATACTGATGTATTTAATGTTTAATTTTTTTTATAAACATAAGGAAGTACTGTAAATGCATTTAAATAAATAAAATCTAGATCATGAAGCTGTTTGAAACGAAGGACGTTTTAAATAATCGATCAACATGCTGCAATTTAAATACAATAGATTGAAGCCCGTAGTTTATTTTACAGTTAATGAGAACTGTTTACGTGTCTGACTGGCTGATAATTTCTCGGAATTAAAAAATGATTATGAAACCGCGTTCTTGTCAAGATAATATCCGTCCAATCTCCCCTCCTCATGTATAATACACGATCAATGTGCAAATAGGGGTCCGTCATAATTGTCATCAGGTTCATTAGTTATTATTATATGAATGTTTAAACTTGGCCTGGATTTGAAAACTAAAAAACATATCACAGGCCACCAGTCAAGCAAATCAAAGGAAATAGACAAAGGAACAATTTTACAACCCATGAATCAGTATGTAAAATATTTAAATTTGCCTAGACCCTAGCCATATTTAAGGATACATTATAATCCCTCGCTACAACAATGCCAAGCTGCAGAGATCTTTCTGTCTGCCGTTAATCTTGCCGGAGATTGCATAAGTCGGAGACCGAGTATGTGCATCGGAAGCTGTCCAGCGGTAAAATAAATATGGGTATTGAGACATATCGGTTGTTTTTCTCAAATAAACCAATGAAGCTCAAACGATAACTGGATACACTCCCTAAACAACGTGTGGATTTGCGTAGGTTTTCCTCGATTCGAAAGATCAAATTTTGGTCTATCTTTTCGTGTAAAAGTGGTTAAAATAAGTTTAAATGTGACCAAAAAGACAAAGAAATTCACTTTAGTTGCAAAACAAAAGCCCTTGTAGTAATATATCACCTGCTACATTGGAACAATGTATAAGGCTTATTCCTTCGTCTCGGTTATAAGTCCTGTCTGTCTCCACCTGGAGGAGGTTGGAAATTGCACTCCCGCTTTAGCTGGCCACTTAAAGAAAAATTACAGATAGGTAGAATAATAAAAGTCATTGTGTTAAATGTATCTAAATAAAATCTGCGATAGCTGCAGAACAGTCAATTTACAATCGACAGGATATATATGGCAAGCTGTTATATCACTTCTGCCTTTATTCTACACATATGTTGAATTCTTTTCCACATCTGTTGAATTATTTTCCACTAATAACCCTTTATTCGACATATGTGGAAATCTTTTTCACTTATGTAAAATCAAAAGGTGAGTGGAACTCTTTTGAAGATATCTGAAATTACATACTTCTCCTTCACGGCAATGAATTTTCCCAAAAAGTACAATCAGATCAGAAGGGCATCCACCCTGTGTATTTCGCAAAGCATTTGTTACTTTTTAGCGAAGAATAAATGTGGGAAACCCCATTTGTTTAATAAGCCTACAATCGCGCCCGATTCTGCAGAGAGTATTAAGTACTACTGAAGGCCAACGCCTGTCATCGGGAAAATAAAATGATGTAGACTACAATAAAAGTACTGAATTAGAATAAACCAACCCCATAATATAATATTCAGTCTTTATTTGTCACCTGAATTCGACTTTTTTTATAATAAAATGCATGACTTTGTGTTGTTGGCTGTAGCCTTAATTTATGGGAGTTTTCGACTGGTGGCATTCTGCACTTAATAACCTATATACAAATGTTAATAGTTTCCATAATGTTGGAACTTGGAAAGTTAATTTTCCTTCAGTGCTAAGTAACGAAGCACTGCAACTCTTCAAACAATTTTTTTTATTTTTTAATAATCTCAACTAGTGTTACATTTTGTACACTCTGTTTGTAGAAAGTCACTGATTGTAGACAATAATAGGCCAACATGTAGCCCTACATCACATCATTTATTAAATATCATTGTTTGTAAACAATTTCTGTTTTAAGTGAATTGGTTCAAGTTAATCAAATATTTTGAAAAACAGTTTAAATCAAACGAATTTTCAGTGCATAATTATTTTACTTCCATGTTACACAACATATGCTATTTCTTATTATTGTCACCATTTTTCGAGAGGAATTGATGCGTAAGCTTAAAAAGAATTGATTAAATATTCACCAGATTCCGGGTACAATGGCCTTGTCGTTTGTGGTATGTTTCCATAATGTGGACAATGAGGCAATAAATATGCAGCCGACAAAAAACATCTTGGCAGATGGTTAATTTGCTTAATATAAGGGTGGTGGTGGGAGAGGGCACTGGTAATTATTGTAAACAAATTTATTATTCTTGTTGTTCAAAAAGTAGCAAGATATATTGTATATAGGTCGTATGATTTCTTAAACTATAGCCATATGTGTCCTGCTTCTCACAACCATGCGCGATGTGCAAAAACAATAGCAGATTAAATCATTAATCCTATATATGAGATAGACCTTCAACCTGGTCGAGTGAGGTCCATTACCTTATCTAGTTTTAAATTTAATAGCGGTTTGAGCACACGGCTGTAGGTTGTATTTTTGTTCATTTATTTGTTCTCCCACTAATTTTGATCAAATGTTTTTTAAAAACAACCAAAATTACACTCATCATCGGTTACCATTAACTGGTTTATTTAAATGTAATCAATTATTTGAAGCTTGTATGGGCCTATTGTTTCCATGGCATATGTACTTTGACAATGAAGCCTGACAGCTAAACAGCTTATTACGTTAAGCAACTTTGAAAATAGTCCGGCTGTGCGACTAGTGTTCATTCTAAATGCTGTTCGCGGACCAACCTCGAGATTTCATGCGGAGATTCCAGCTCAAAGTTATTCCCGAGCCATCTTTTCGCTGGTTAAAGCGAATTTGATTTTTATTTAAAGAAGTTGACACCATACATTCGACATAATTTAATTCACGATCAAGTGTGGAAATGAAATACTCCAAGATTTGTCAAATCACAAGCATTATAAATCCAATAAAATAAAACGTCAAAAACATAGTCATAGCAGAGTCAGATGGTTGTTTGGTTGTTTGATAATATTGGCGCATGCATCCTTATGGATATTCGCGCCATAACTATTCGGTATTCTTGACTATGTACACTTTATTACATAGTCACAGCAGAGTCAGATCATTTAAATCCTAGATACTTCCATTGACGATGGGTGTCTTGGACGTTGAAAAAAAACCATAACGCAAATATTTGAAGAAACCGCGATTACTGGAGTCACAAGTGGAAATCTAGCAATCCCTTAGATATGCATAAGCAGCATTACACCGTCACATCATTTTTCAAACAGTCCAAAGCTGATAACGGCGAGTTTATTCTAGGCTCGGAAAATGTACAAGTAACCAAATGTGTATGTCGATCTAACAAACCGACCCTGCGCCGGCTGTGGAAGACATCAGTGTATCAAGTACACTCTCTATACCAGAATATAACATGACCCTCTTGTCAATATGCCAGAAAGATTGGATTTCCAAATTTGGAGATTTAGTTCCAGGGTGAGGAGAGAGGCTAGTGAACATTTGGCTAGTGAACATTTGATAAATTTGACATTTTCTGGATAAAAGTGATGTTTTAAATACTTCGTTGCATTGTGGAATGGTAGCCACTATACATTACATGCCATGTAGGTCTTGTTTATAAGGCTACGTTAGACAGTATTAATTGAACAGCTCATAACCAAACCTGCTTCAAAAACCATGGAAATTGGTGTTATTTGTTACATATGGATTTAACATTGTACTTCAGGTTATTTCACTTATAGACTGATGTGCCAGCATGAAACCAATAACTTTTTGAATGATAATATCTTTTAATTTTGGTTAAATTAAGATCCGATGCCCGGCTGGTGCACATAGGCATATTATGTGCAATTAGGAGGTTTTAAAATTATTTCTACACGCGGTTATATAAAGGAAAGACCCCGTTATATAGGCCTGTGTTGTTTATTGGTCTGTGCAGGCGAGTCTATTCATTTAAAAAGTAAATGCAACAAAACCAGAATATGGACAATTTTGCCACTAGCAGCACAAACACGTGCAGTTGTTTGTTTACAAAGTATTGTGAAGTTCATCCACGCTGTAATCCGACTGGTATCACTGCGAGGTGAAATATCGGAAACCAGGCAAGTTGGATCGGTAATATCTTAGAGCTCGAATCTCTGCGGGTAGGTCCCCGAATGACGTTTAGATAATAATGCCCTGTTTTTTTTGGGGCTTTTTATTATAAGAGTTTACATATTGCATTCTCGAGGATAAAGTTCACGGTAAAGTGCGGAAATGAAATACCCCAAGACTTACCCAATCACAAGCTTGATAAATCCAAGAAAATAAGACTTTAAATAACACAGTTAAT
>JAVFBW010164146.1:0-11482 GCA_034783835.1 Mopalia ciliata
GTGATTTCAAGGACACAGGAGCTGCAAATAGACTCATAAGTAAGCATTTGTACATAGAAACTTCATAACTGAGATTTTCCGTTAGGCTATATGCATATATGAATTCTCAGTTATATGAGCACTAGGTGAATATATACTTTGTGCAGTATGTGATAATCCATGAATAACCAAAGATGTTTATGGTCTCTGGGTGAAACGTTTTCGGTCAATACAGAATTTAGACGATATATAATTCACCTAATCATATTATATGCCAGCCGGAAGTGTGTTGAACCACGCCGCTGACGGTAGCACAAATCATGGTAAATCTCGGCACACTAGATCATATATGGGAAGGTAAGAAACGCCTATTTCCACAAGCAGTCAAAATGAAAAAAACAAAAATAAAGAAGTTCTACTAACTTTATCTGAACTTCTCATAGAGCATTAATTGACGTCTTACATTCCCCACTTTTTGTGGTCATGTTATATGTCAGGTATCACAATGCGTGCCCATTATAATGGTGATAAGTGGCGAAGTATTTGAAATAGAAAGCGGTTTAGCTGGATATTGAGGACTCGTCGATGTGCAATACCATGGTCAAGTTGCATGAAATGACTGTTGCCGTGACTTTATGACACTAGTCACCAATGGATATAATTTTGAGGCTAGGTGTTGCCTAGAAGGAATTATTTACAGACTGTATCGAAGGCAGTACAGCTCCCACGTTCCTTCCAAAAATGTCAAGCAATTAGGCTTGCCGTTATGGCGTCGATACCTGACATACAACATCGCCACAAGAAAATGGGGAATGTAATAGAAGTCAGTTAAGGTCAATCTTCTCCCAGGGCAATAGGTAGGCCTATAGCGTCGGTGTCGGAAGTGGAAGGCCTTGTAATCTTCTCCCAGGGCAATAGGTAGGCCTATAGCGTCGATGTCGGAAGTGGAAGGCCTTGTAATCTTCTCCCAGGGCAATAGTTAGGCCTATATAGCGTGGGTGTCGGAAGGCCTTGTAATCTTCTCCCAGGGCAATAGGTAGGCCTATAGCGTCGGTGTCGGAAGTGGAAGGCCTTGTAATCTTCTCCCTGGCAATAGGTAGGCCTATAGCGTCGGTGTCGGAAGTGGAAGGCCTTATAATCTTCTCCCAGGGCAGTAGGTAGGCCTATAGCGTCGGTGTCGGAAGTGGAAGGCCTTGTAGATCACTCGATTAAAATGCTTTACTTCTTCAACAAACATGCATACGATACACATCAAAAGACAAATCCACATGAACTTGAGGATAAACCAAAGCTTTCCACCATTATCACGGTATATCGTTCGTATAGGAAGTAGGTATAGTGATATGAAACCAAAATTTAACAGAGACTAAAAGTAAAGGGGAACTGATTCAATCACCAGGCTATCAGTGGAGGATAATAACACACACAATTGAACTTTATGTTACCATGTCGAACTTTGTTTTTTCCCTGTAATAACAATATAGTTCCAATATCGGACATTAATGGTGGTCCCCTGTATAACTATATGCACAGGGTTCATCTCAGTTTAAATGTCCATTCATTACTCAAGGACCAAAATGTCAACTTAAGCTAAAAATGTTTTATCCATATGCTAAAACGCTTCCAGGACCATTTAATGTCTATCTACACATATTTCAGTCTTATAACTTAATTTAAAGAACAAAATAACGGTATATATTGCGTTAAGTGTCTCTTTTCTGAAAGCCATTCGAGGTGAGCCTGATTTAGGCGCGTTAAACGAATCTAACACTTGAAGATGGAATGAGAAGCTTTATTTACCAGGGACATGTCCAACGTGCACACAAATTTTATAGCGATGTAGCTTACGTACAGTTTTATTTATTTCATGTGAGCATTGATACATTGTAGTTTGATTAATAAGTTTAAAACTTTAGGAATTTTTAAAATATAAAACTAGTATTTTATGTGAGACTATGTGTATATATTCATCAGTTAATCTCTGAGAAACTAATTTGTAGACTAATGTATTCATAACCCATGCCGAATATCTTGTTAGCTACATTTTAAACTATATTTTATACACCATATTAATGGTCATAACCTTCTCTCGAGATGCCCATAGGTTACCCATAACAATACTCGAAGTAAGGTTTATTAAGAAACTTGTCTCTGGAAGTTATCTAGAACATAAGATAATTTACCGATTTTAATTGATCTACATCCCTGTGCCAGTGTGATTGCTTTAAGAAATATATATGTCAATGTATTTGTTATGTTACTATGTATTATGTTAATGTATATAGTGAATGTGTATGTATGTGATTGCATGTCAGGAAGCTGTAAATGGGACTTGTTCCCCTAGGCTATCCTTCAGAAATAAACAAATAAACTTAAGATTTGTGAGGGTCAAAAACAATTCATTCCTTAAAAGAAATTAAAAATCTACATACAATTGAACAAGTGAATATTATTTTTACAACACACGAAGGCCTACTGTTCTTTGAACCTCCAATTTGTCGATTCACTGAAAACAATAGGTAAACAACAATGGAGTTTTTAAATAAACACTTTTTCATGTGGATGTGGTTTAGCACACCTCTAATTACAGTTTTTTGTTTGTTCGATTGTGGTTTAACATCATACTCAAGGGTATTTCACTTATATGATGATGTGCCAGCCCAATGGGTGAAGAAAACCACCCTCAACACCACTGGCAACAAACAAAGACAAGACGGGACAAATACAGGAGGACAACAACAGGAGCAATACAGACACCACAAACAGATCGGCTTCCTGTTCCCCTTTAGCTCTGAGAGCAACAGGGAAACATGAAGCTCCCTCCAACTGCCCGGAGAGACAAAGAAGTCATTGGCAGTAATACTTTTTGTGTCAAGGCCCTAGAGGTGCACTTTTTTATTCAAATTTTGTCAAGAGTAAGATTATTCGTAAGGGATACTTTTCAATTAAATACATTTATGGAAAGGCTCCTCACCAGTAAATCTGTTACATGTCCTTAGAAAGCACCTAATCCATACAACTGTTCCAGATTCATCAAAACTATTATATTATTATTAAACCGTATATAGTTCACATTTCTCGGTCAGACATTTTAAATAATATCTGGAACTCTCAATTTCGAATTGGAATTACACAAAAGTGCACAAAAGTGAAGTAAATTCTTGTTTAGTCTTAATCATGAATATTGACATTTTAATTTAGAAGAATACTGTAAAGACATGATGTATTCGGGTATCCTCCTTTGAGATAGCACTCACCATTATCGTCTTGCATGAAATAAGTCCGATTTGTTTTCTTTGCATCAGACGCCTTGTCATTTTGAGGATAAGAAGCGGGTTTGCTGTTTATGTTGTGCTAAGGGACCGGTCACTATACAGACTACACTAGAACGTTCAGCTTATTGTTGTGGAGAGACAATCAAGTTGAAAGCGGAAGTTCAAAATGGCAGTGATCAGAGCGTTTGGTTGATCTGTCGACTTATACAGGTGAGAGAGAAAGGGTGTATTTTCGGTCACCTGTCATCCCACTATATAGACTCAGTTTGTGTGTGTGTGCAGTAGATCTCGTATATCGATTGAGCTATAGATAATGATAGTAAACATACTCATATAACCAAATTAAAGTTCACAGTATGCAAAGTACCAATCATAATGTACTAGTCAAGTCATGCCGTTAGGTTGTTAGAGTATTGAATACAGAGTTGAAGTGCATGGGTTCCATTTGTAGATGTCATCTATTATTTTATTTTGAATTCCATTCAATGTAATGGTTTTCAAATTTCTATCAATTGGCTTTTTTAGAAGTCCTGGCAAACGTTTTTCCTATTTTTCATCTTTCAGTATGTGGATTATTTTATTAACAAAGGCGTGCTAGGGTTGACTAAGGAGCTCTCACACAGAATCTGGGAGTACCAGGGAGATACAGTCAGTCCTCATACTACCATAGACTTTGACAATTTACAGGACCATCTACAGGTGCCCGTCATGCCGCCAACATTATTAGATGTCTGCAGTCTAATAAATGTCTATTACGTTCTCAAAGTAAGTTCTCTTTACAAATTGTTTCTGATTTCTGCCATTACATTGTATTTTGTTTTTAAACGTTAATAAATTTCATTTGTTTCATATTTTGTGAAAAGTAGTAATTTGTATATGGCTTCCCCTTGAATTATGTTAATAGGTAATACAATTCTAATTCGTCAAGATGGTCCAGGTAGGTCGGCAAACCACAAGGCCAAAATGAAAACTAAACTTCCCTCTTGGTATGGGCTTCATAGATTCTGAAAAAAACTAAATATATAGACCTACTTTACCATATTTAATAGTGGAATTTAATATATGAATGTGACTCATTCCCACAACCAATTTCCCCAAATCTATGCTTTATCTAACTAACTTATTAAAATTTGGAATTTCAGGTTAGTCTAGGCATGGAAAAGTCTGGCGAAGAATTAGAAATTGATCATCCCATTACCATAGCAACAGTTCCTTTCAGAATACCTAATTCTCCGCCACTTACATTACATCATGGTAAGTCGAAGAACTTTTCAGAAATAGGTTAACCATAAATCTTGTCTTATCTTCTATCCAGGCTACAAGCCTACTCTGAAACAATTTCGTGTTGGATGAATGTCCTTGCCTTTGGGATATTCTTCTTTACTGTGGAATTATTCTTTCGCCTTAAGGTATTGCTGGACACCTTGGGCTCAAAATAAAACATTTTTTCATCACTTGTATAAAAAACTACATGTTGGTGAACATTTTTTTTTCTAAATAATAATTACAAACAGTTAATATTTGATCCTATAATTTAGTTTTCCCTTGATCATATCCAAGTGGAAAAACTTTAATTGCCAATTTCTGCCACTTCAGTTTTAAGCAGACCCTACATTTTCGATTGGGTATTTTCTATGAAACTATTCATGTTAACAACTTCCAATTTTTACCATTGTAAAGAGCACTATACCATCTAGTAAACTGTGCCTCATGTTTAGAAGTTAACCTTTGATTTTTAAAAATGTTTTATGAAAATCTGATTAGATTTTACATTTTTATAAGACTTTCCAAGGTGGGATAGATAAAAAAAATTACTGTGATCAACTAATCTATTTAGTCTTATCTTTATTGCACTTCTAGAAATAAGCCTAGAAAAATGCAGCCTATTTTTCTGTTGACCGTAACTTATTTTGCAATTGTTTTAGAATTAATAATGGAATTTTCACCACATTCACAAATATGCAAACCTGAGTATTCAAGCTTTCAAAAAATCTATACATATACATGGTTCAGATTTATACTCTTCTGCATAATAGACTTAAGACAACAGGTGTTCTGAAAGTCGACCAAGGGGTCCAGTCAGACATTAAATATATTTTTCAATAAGTATTTTGTACCTATTGGTTTAGATTATTCTGATTATTACTCTGTATGTTTGTACAGAATGTGCCGCTGACAACGTAGAAGGGGGTATATATATCAGTCCAGAGTTCCAGTTTGGCCAGGTTTATATGGGGGACACTAATGATGAGGCGGATGATACAGTTCTCTACAGACCTGTGTATGTGTGCATTCCCCATGAGAAAATCAACGTGTCCAACTCCAACAATGCTGCCAAAGTCCAGTCAAGTAATACCAGAGACGAAATGTCTAATCCAAGTGAAAGCAGTAATGATCGAGAGCCTCCTGGTGTCAGTCAGGAACTCCAGGCATCAGGGGATGCAACAGAATCTGGTAAGGATCCTGAACAACAGAGACTCTTAGAGCCTGTCCCGTTGGAAGCAGACAGATTAACAGAATCTGTTACACTGGAAACAAAGGGAGAAAGTGATGATAATGTAGCTTCCTCTTCAGTAACCTATGTGAAAACCCTGAGTAGTGGGGAGGTACCAGTAGAGACTGTGACCGTGGTCAAATCTGTTACAGTGACTGACGGAGGGACTGCTAAGTCATCTTCTGTTGATAAATCCTCAGTGGTAGATTCTGGCTTAAAGACGGAGGAGAGTAGAAAAGAGTGTCGTCAGAAGTCCAGTCAGCGTACAGAGACAGTCATTGAAGAGACCATCGAAAGAAGCAGAAAACTGGAGGATCATGAAATGCTGGAATCGGACCTGGTTGACAGAATTGTGGAAGAACAAGTGGAAAGTTTCTCCACCACTGTGATAGAGACAATCACCGAGAAGAAACGGACAGGTTCTGATGGTGAGGTGACAGAAACAGTGACTTCTAGCTCTATAGTGACTTCAGACGGCACCGACCCATCTAAAAATACTAGTGTTTAGGTTATATAGAGGTCGCCTACCTTTCTTCTTAATCAACCAGTGTATAGTTTTTTTCAAGGGCATGGACCCGACTTTTACAATTACCAGTCTTTACGTTTTATGGATGGCACTAGCCCATCTTCTGAAACTGTCGGTTTGGATACAACTGATCACACTGATCCATTGTCCTCAGTTAAACTACAAGTTGTATTGACTTATCATCTTTATAGTGTTGCGATGCCGCGGAAGGCACAGACCCTTTATCCAAAACTATAAGAGTTTAGATTTTCCTGGCAACACATTAAGCCGCATAGAAACAAATGACAAGCTTTCACCAATCTCTCCAGGATATATCGAATTGTGGTCACCTATTGTAAACCAAAGCTTCCATTATTTGTCACTGTGCACGCAAGGAAACTGCATGTCCGTTGTACTTCAGTAAATCTCGCAATGTTTTCATATTTGAACAGTTCACTAGCATATCAGCATTGACCATAGTGATGTGCCAACTGTATTTATGTCCTGAAAGAGATGCTTTCATAGGGATTTGTCTCATCGGATTTCCCCATACAGTTGACATCACAAACACTTTAATGTTTAACAAAACTATACATTTCAATAATGCCAATGAACATCAGCAATGGATAGGAGAGTTCTATTTTCAGATCACGCACAACTGGCTAATTGTTTTGCAGGTACCTGGTACAATCAACAAATCATCCGGGTTTTTTTTTTTGCAGTAACATCATTTGAGTTTGTTTTTGAACAGTTTGTGTTTTGAAATCGAAAGAAGTTAATGTAGAAATTAAGTAAGATTTTAAACCGAGGAAAAAATATAAACAAAAATTTGCTCATTTTGCAGGCCGTGGATGAACCAATGCAATGGATTTATAGATAGGACATATGTTCCTCAAAAAGGATATAATTTAGGCATGGTAGTTTGTTTTAATTTGTATTTGTATACTAAGGTCGTGCAATTCTCATCACGGGTATATTGATTGATGGGCGAGTCCCTCATGTAAGATCTGACGACATTCGTCAGTTAACCTAGCATTCAATGTTTCTATTGAGGTATTATTATGTATTTTTGATTTCGCTACGGTCCAAGTGCAATACTATGACAGAGCTGAAATCGGTTCGTTTGAAAAACCTTTGGCATTCGGTGGACTGTCTCATTGTTTTTATTCGTTGTATAATTGTACATACATCCGCTTCGTAAGAGAACAATACTAAAACGTAATTGATTAATTTTTCTTATTAAAATTAAGTTAATGTACATGATGTTTGTACAGACATTTGTTTATATTACTGTGTTTGATTAGCACATTTGTCCTTTTTATTTGCCTCAGTTTTACAGGTTTGATGTCTTAATGTATTGTTTGTGCCAAGTGACGTTTTATATTCACGTGACATTGTGTTTTAAGTTCATCCTTTAGATATTGCTACAATTGGAATGATATATTAAAGCATTTCATATATGTGTGTATTTGTGAAACCGTTGTGATATGGTGGTATTATGTATGTCCAGTTTTTTGTTCATTTGTGGAAAGTAAATTAATTTTGACAACAAATAAAATTTGTTTTTTATCAAACTATGTGTTGTTAATTTCTGTATTTCGTATACAGTAATTTGGGACAAGGAACCGTTTCACAAAGCGATCGTAACTGTGATGGCAAAAGTATGTCTTCGGTGCTGTTCGTGATCGTAACCGTGATGGCAACACTATGTCTTCGGTGCTGGTCGTGATCGTTACTGTGATGGCAACACTATGTCTTCGGTGCTGGTTGTGATCGTAACTGTGATGGCAACACTATGTCTTCGGTGCTGTTCGTGATCGTAACCGTGATGGCAACACTATGTCTTCGGTGCTGGTCGTGATCGTAACTGTGATGGCAACACTATGTCTTCGATGCTGATCGTGATCGTAACTGTGATGGCAACACTATGTCTTCGGTGCTGGTCGTGATCGTAACTGTGATGGCAACACTATGTCTTCGGTGCTGGTCGTCATGGTAATTACGCGTAAGCTAAGATCGCTTTGTGAAACGGGCACCCGGGCTTTTTATCAGCTTTGTTTAAGAGTATCAGTAATACAGACGACATCGGTTCATGGTCTGTTCTAGGGCCTATATCTTGGAAGAAGCCAGTTTAATTACTATGAAAGACAATGTCTCGATTCCCAATACAGGACTAATGTTATTGTATGAAATAAACTGAAAAGACTGGACTATTTTGTGAAAAAACATTATATTAGTTAACAAAGAAATACGATAACAAACGCTAATCCTAAAACTAAATTATGTAATGACAAGAAGGCTACAGATACAATGTTTTTGTTACACAAATTTGTGTTTTAAATGTCAATGGATGGGATTACGTCTAGTAAATTAAGTATTTTAGACATTTTGTCCAGGATATCGAGGTATCCCTGAAGAGAGTGTAGTCATGAAATAGATCCACACATCGAAAATAAACGCTGATTCAGCCCTCTTCGCGAAGAGCACTTTTGTGAAAGCCAGGTACCACAGAACACATGTGTCCATATCACATCAGGAAACGTACCATTGACATGTAGGCTCAAAATTATTTGGTGTGATTAAATGTATCTTTCCCAATGAAAGACACGAAGCATAAACGAGTTAAATGGGAGGGTGTGAGGACATGATATTCCTAAGGGACGATGATGAACAAAACAACACTGACCAGTGATTTATCTGCAAAAAGTCAATTATTGGATTATAGTAAAGCCAGAGTGATAGCGACACTCAGCCCAGCCAGTCGAATGTCTTGCCTTATACATTAACAGTGTTTTACTATATAGCGGTATTCACCCTTACATAACAATGTCGTTGGCATAATATACCAACATAACGAAATCTCAATAAAATTCTACAATAATGATCGACTACATCTCTTTGGTGTCAATTAATTTTATATCGCTCTTTATACTCAACAGTAACATTTAAATTAATAACTTTTAAATTAGAAAACGAAAAAAATAGCTTTATCTACACATTCCGATCTTAATCGATTGTTGTAAACCCTTGCCAGTTAACTCATTCGTTTCCATGTGATTAACTTGCCAGCGTTCGTACGGTTTTGGAAATTTGTGATAGGGTTTTCCACGACCTGCAGTCCTAGAAAAATATATTTTCTTTCAAGGGCTAGGGAAAAGCTATGGAAATGTATCTGATTGCTATCAAAAACAAAATAGTAAAGAAAGCAATCTAAAAAAACAAATGTTTGCCGTAGCGGCGAAAAATAAAAATTCAAGATATACACTAAATATTGATCAGTGTCCAATTTTTTTTACTTTGCTAAATTCGCATTTTCCACACATTCTGATATTTGTTCGTTATTGTAAACTCTGATTGTCCAAATTACGATTTATGAGGATTTTTTGTATTTATTCTCTGTTGGAAAACGGCCATAGGACCCAATCATATACAGGAAGCTGTGTTGCCCAGTTGATTAGTTTCCAAGGAAAGCAGTTTTCATTTCATAGCTTTATACCATATATGCACTTGATTTAATTTTGGGAAATTAAAAAAAAATTATATATATATATTTAAATCTAGTAATAAATGATCTTTCTGTTATTCGTATATATTTTTCTTAATTTTCGTATTTTATTTTCTACAATCCTTAAACCATTTGTATAGTGTAACTAGTTTTAACTACTGGGCCCGGGAGGGGGTGACCCTCCCCCACAAGCAATATCAACAACAGCCTCTGGGACTCGCCTGTGGTGACAAAATTAGAAAACTGTATTTGACACTGGTATGCAAAAACACCAAAAACATATTTCTCAGGATTGTATTGGGAAAATGGTTAACTATTCATTATCTGGAGACTACTCCCATGATGGCAATTTAAATATCTTCTTACCATAGCTTAAATCATCTGTAGATGGTTATGGAAATTTTGACTTTTTGAAAGTCCTTGAAAAGTTATGGAAAACCATAAAACTCAACCTGTATGAACTATGAATTTTGCAAAGTTTGACGGCCTGAATTACAATTTGTGAGGATGTTTTTAGTACTTATTCTCTGCTGGAAAACTGTTGTCATGTGCCCAAATTATATATAAACAGCTGTGGCAACAAGCACTTCACATTTCTACTTCTAATCACTAAACTCATCTATAGATGGTTGTGGTAATTTTTACTCTTTTGTCTTGGAAAGTCTTGGAAAAGTTATGGAAACCCATTAAACTCAACCTTTGATATCTTACATTTTTTAAGTTTCAGTTAAACATTTGAGTTGATTTTTTTCTCTTTGAATTACAATTTTTATTCAATTTCAATCTGCCTATACAAGTGAAGTCAACGATTTCTTTCTCTACATTAAAGAAATATTATACTTTTTTGCGGACAAATACTAGTGTAAAGTGTCACTTGAACAGAGAGATTCATTTTTATTGGTTGGTTCAACTTGGTTAATTGTTGTTTTACGCCATAATTTTTATTGGAAGCCCTTTATGGAAAGAAATTGAGCTGTGAGATGTAAACTTACATTGAACATGTATATCATCAGTTGTATACGATACCATTTATCAGTTTATTTACTTAGCCGTATAACATAAGTGAGGCAATCCACATGTCATGTATTTAATAAAACTATTCTTTTTTTTTATTATATTATCATGGAAATCTAATTTTGTACATTGCATTGCTTCATTTCTTAAAACAATGCTTTTCCATAAAATGTCGTTGCATTGCTGTGGTAAATCACTATTGCCACATATATGCTAATTACAAGGGTTGCATAAAAACAGAAAGCTGGTTAGATTTGTAGTATTTTCAAGCTTGTACAGAACAAATGGAATGGACCCAGAAAGAGAGCTGTGCTCATGCGCTGTTGATTTGCAAAAGATTAGTCATCTTGTGTACATTTTGTTGGATTTCTTTTTCTTTTTGTCTACCGCTTTTAATTTGTCAAACTTTTACCTGATCGAGTACGTCTGTCGACCATCAGGTATATGAGGGAGTCACATGATGTGTCTCCGGCAATTGCAGGGGTGGTTTTCACAACGTTTTTTCATGGTTTTCCATCGTAGGGCCTAATTAGGCAAGGAGCAGCGTGAAGTGGAAAACCACTTGCATATAAGTGGAACACCCTTGAGTACAACTTTAAACCCCATTCAAACAATTTATTCAGTCACATTTTAACAATCTAACCTTTAATTATACCAGCGAAGTTGAAAGTGGTGAGCGCTTCCAAACCGTCCAAAAGTCTAGTGAACAT
>JAVFBW010164157.1:0-11481 GCA_034783835.1 Mopalia ciliata
CAAGACTACACACCATTTTTACTAAGAACTATATTCGAGGGTGACAAAACGGAAGTAAATAATGGTGGTCTTTGGCCAGATACCATGAAGGGGGAGGCGAATTTTGTATTTTGTAGTTTTTTGGGGATCGTGTGAGGTTTGATTCCCGTGATGTGCACTAGGGCAGTTGAGCTAGCATGTGCTATTACATCGTAACAAAAGGTTATTTCTTACAATGTAGTGCGAAGCGGTCGGTAACAGCGCACTATTGAATACGGAAGAGATTGTTCAGCGCCTAACCATATAAATAATTATAATCATATAATTGCTCCTATTGTTATATTTTCGCCTAATCATATAAATAATAATGCGCGTAATCGTATAATTTTGCCAAATCATACAATTTTTGGCATCCTAGAAATATATTCTGCTCATTAGTGTAAGCCCTATGATCGAAAGCTCTTATTGCGCCAAATCGTATATATACATTTTGGGCTTAATCTTATAAAGTCGTCAAATCGTATACATTTTGGACTTAATCTTATAAAGTCGTCAAATCGTATACATTTTGGGCTTAATCTTATAATGTAGTCAAATCGTATGCATTTTGGGCTTAATCTTATAATGTCGTCAAATCGTATACTTTTTTGGTTTAATCTTATAATGTCGTCAAATCGTATACATTTTGGGCTTAATCTTATAAAGTCGTCAAATCGTATACATTTTGGACTTAATTTTATAATGTTGTCAAATCGTATACGTTCTGGTCTTAATTTTATAGTGTCGTCAAATCGTATACATTTTGGGCTTAATCTTATAATGTAGTCAAATCGTATACGTTTTAGGCTTAATCTTATAATGTCGTCAAATCGTATACATTTTGGACTTAATCTTATAATGTTGTCAAATCGTATACATTTTTGGCGTAATTTTATAACGTTGTCAAATCGTATATGTTTTAGGCTTAATCTTATAATGTCGTCAAATCGTATACATTTTTGGCTTAATTTTATAATGTTGTCAAATCGTATACGTTTTGGGCTTAATCTTATAATGTCGTCAAATCGTATACATTATGGGCTTAATCTTATAATTTTGTCAAATCGTATACATTTCGGGCTTAATCTTATAATTTCGTCAAATCGTATACATTTTATCGTATGTTGCACCTAATCGTATAAGATGATCGCCTAAATGGGTATAATGTGTATTGGTCAATAAGTGGTTCATATATTTTTTCGTAAATGAACAGAGAAATTATATCCACCTATATTCGAATAAGTGGCCTTTGGGTTACAGGCCCAACACCGACTAAGCAAATATATTTATAAAAGAGATCCACAACTACTTTAGTAGGAGGGACTTAGAAATGCTACTCGGCATCCGTCCGTCCGTCACAAAAGTTTGTAAAGACGCTTTCTTGAAAACAAATTAACATGTGCAGATTAACTTCAAACTTGGTATGTATCTTCCTTCTGTTAAGACGACGGGTGGTATTGCATTTTACCAAATTCCTTTATACAGAACGGCCGTTATTACATAATTTTAGCATATTCAAGTCTGTAGGTGCTGTGAACACGCTAAGTAGAGAATAAATTCACGGATTAACTTCAAACTTGGTATGTAGCTTCCTCTGGTAAAGGCGGCGGATGGTATTGCATTTCACCAAATTCCTTTATACAGAATAGCAGTTATTATATAATTTTAGCATATTCATGTTGTAGATGATATGAACACGATAAGAACAGAATAAATTCACAGAATAACTTTAAACTTTGAAGATAGCTGTCACCTCGTTCCACAAAACAAGACGGCCACCATTGCATTACTTTATAATAATCATTACTGTATAATGCTGTGAACATCTTAAGACAATAGTAAAAATTAAATTTCATCAAATTCCTTAAAACAAAATAGCTGCCAATGCATCATTTTGCAATATTCAAGCCTACTTGTTCTAAGCAGAATCATTTTGATATCAATACACAGATAATGTTGAAACCAGAATTAGCTCTACTAAGACATAGGGTAGGATTGCATTTCATCCAATTGCGCAAATCAGTACAGTCCCTATTGTATAATTTTTTTTAAATATTCACACCTACATGATAATTTCTCCGAATTCCGTAAAACTAAATGACAGCTTTTGCATATTTTTAATATATTTCAAATTTGGAAAACAGTTTCCTCCAGTTAATTCCACAAACAAAAATGGCTATAACTCAAATTCAGATATTTTCTTTAAACTTGGCTTTTTCTGTTAATACGATACATGTGGCTGTATTTTACTAGGTATCGCAACAAATATGACCCACATAGTATTTTGCATCAAGATGGTGATACAAACTCTTTAGTTCTTTAAACAAAAAAATAGTTCTTAAACAAAAGTTGGAAAAGTTGATTTGACTGGGATTGTGAGCACATTTATAAAAAGAGCCTCTAGTGGTGGACCTGCTAGCTTCTCAGCTTGTTTCTCACTGCAAGGTTATTTGTTGGAACATATTATGAAATATATTCATATGGTGGCAATATGCATATTGATAATTGATAAAGAGTAAGTACAAACCCTGGGTGTTCATATATTCCATTTTCCTGGTTGTGCTCATTTTTAACGCTCTCAATGTAATTTGTTGTGGCGAGAGAAACAGTGAATTTTTTTAGCCGCATGTTATTAACGGAGGCAATATGAATGAACACAAAACGGTTAATATTTTTGTTAAACTAACGTTTAGTGATTTTGTTATGTTACATGGCTGACATGGCATAACAGAAGGTTACAGCCCCATACACATGGAGAGTCAAAAGCACCGCTGAGCGGACACATCGGCGAAGACCGAGGTGTGTAGAGAACCAGAAGTTATCCGACACAGCATGCGAGCATGGGACATCGACTCTTACGTCTGCATCCCATTCTGCAGCGCAGCTCATGGTGGTGGGGCGCCTTCCCACTCACACACCCGCCCGTCCGCCCACCCGTCTTCCCGCCTGCCCGCGCGTAAGAGTGGTAACGGCGTCATGCGGCGTCACAACGTAGTTCTGCGGCGTCGTGCCCGTCAAGACGCCATTCTGCACTGTCTACTAAGGTATGGGCCTCTTCCCGTGATGCTTTGCGCACAGTGTGGTGGATGGACTAAAGTGTCTAATAAGGACCTAATAAGGAAGTCGTATGATTTATCACGTAGTGTGGAGCAGGTGCGAAACACCGAACCGCTTAAAAGGAAAGGATTGTTATGATGTGGTGGAGAGGTCATGAAGGGCAACCTGTACGCAGTGACCTTAGTGTGTGAATGCACCAGGTCCCGCCGCTTCGTTCAGAGATCGGCTTAAGGCTGGCTAGATATGACACCTTGCTTAAGATGTGCCCCAGACCACGACCCGTTGGTTATAGGTGCGTCTGAAGACGTTTAACGCGCCATCACCGTCTTGTGGTGTGTATTAGCTGACGTAGGTCTTGCTGGGTGAAATGGGCAGCCGCTTCCGTCGAAAGTGTATTTTCACGATCAACATACAACGCGAGAATTGAACAGATCGCTCGTAGTCGTCTCCAATCGATTTCCACGTTAGCAGACTCTTCTTCGTCAGGGGAGGTATTCAAATGTTCAAATGCTCGACTTACTCTGAATCCATTGTTGCGATGATCGATGCTCACCGTCCGTACTAAAGCCACGAGGGTGTCCCTGACCACCCAAAGCTCTATCAAGTTGCAGTACACTACTAAGCCCGCTATCCATGTCAAGACGGTTCGAAATCCCTTCGTACTCCTTAAGATGACCATGCTATAGATGTCCACACCCAGCTACTGCTTTAGTCGCTTATTTAACGCAAACTAAACATTCTTCTGGAGCGGGATTTGACACACCATACGGGATTCACCAAATGCGAAGGTCAAGGCGTTTTTAATGTAGTGCATACAGCTGGGAAAAATGCTTGTTTCAACAACACATCCAAGGCCTTGGCTACTACCTCAGGCGTGGATAGTACCCTGCAGTCGGTGCATGGGATTAGTGGATCAATGATGGAGCTGGATGATGTCGATGTTTAGCAAGTGTTGACCGCACACTGGACACCACACGTCAGAAAATACTCTTGAGTCGGCTTGTAGTAATTCTGACCAGTCCTTTATGATATCATGATACTTGGTGATTTGCAACCCGAATCAATCAAATAAACAAACCATTCTGGAACATTTCCGTTAAAGGTATTCCCAAATAGGTTTTAAACAAACAAACAAACAAACAAATAAATCAGACTGAAAGAGAGCTTAGAATTTGTTTTAATCACTTACAAACTTGCGACTCTTCATACAAGTTATTTGAGCTGTGACGTAGGCCGGGGACATGCCATTCGGATAAATCTGTGGCGAATAATGACAACTCCGTGGCGGATAATGACGAATCCATACCGGAGAAACACGAAGAAGTGCTAGATAATGAGAAATATCCAAATGGCGGACAGGTATCCATAGATGCCAGTCACGCCAGTGAATTCCCCTGGTGACGTCACTCGAGAATCACAGCTGACTCTAAATAACAATTCAGATCTTCGAATCTCAATTTCTCCACATGTATGCCGAATTTTTTAATGAAACAAGTTGCAAATCATTGAGTGAATTTTGGACTATTTTTTTTTTATACATTTTCTAGGTATCAACCATTTGAGAATACCTTTAAGGTAACTGAAGGTTTGGCTTCGCTCCAAAACTTATTTATGTCGCCAGTAATTTTCCAGGTTACCTTACCTGTTCGTTTACTGTGAAATAACCATAGCTATGACATAATACACCAATCAGGTCAAGTCAAACATTGGATATACACAGGCAAGACTTCTGCTCTGAAGTTTACATGTATAGATACTGAACAAACTACTTTAAATTGTAAGTATGTCATTTCAGAGAAATACGGTTTGATCCTTGTAGTTCTCTATCTGAGTAGGACACAACCTTCACCTTTCCCTAGGCATGCCATCATCGCGTGATGTTCTTGCTTCAAACAACAACATATGAATGATTCTGTTTATTATATACATGTACATACCAATGTAATACCAGCATTTTCTTCGCGCATAAAAGTTCACTGCAGTCCAATAAACAAAATTATTTGATTATATTACGTTTTACAATATCAACTTTTCCCCAACAAATGATGCTGTATTGTTTAAGTGTGCAAATGTCCACTACCCTCTCTCCTCACAAAGTAACCACTAAAACAATCACTACATTTCTGACAACTTGACAAAACGCTTAGGGTTTCTCCTGGCAAAAAGAGCGTGGGCGATACATTAACTGTTCGAACAGTTCCGACATGAAGTGACGGTGTATCTGGTAACTTGGTAATGTTGCTTATGCATATTTTAGGGATTGTTGTGATTTCCACTATAAGGACTCCAACAATCCCTGCTGCTTTAAATATTTACGTATTGGTTCATTTTCAGATTCTTATTTTCTTGGATGTATCAAACTTGTGATTTGGCAAATCTTACAGTATTTCATTTCCAAATTCGATTGTGAATTAAATTCTTGTGAATGTATGCGGCAAACTTCTTTAAATAAAAATCCCGAAAAACAAGGAAAGTTTTCCCATTTCATTTGGCTTCAGAATACCCTAGTTTAGGGTACTGTGGTATCACAGGGTATACACATACACTTTCTACACACTTAAACAAGTAAACCAGTAGCGGATTTCATGTCTCTAGAAAACCCTAGTTTAGGTTAGGATTTCAGTATGCTCCGAACTAAATATAACCGAGTTTATGGTGGCATATACTTAATCTCTGAGATAGTATTATGCAGAGACCAGTTCGGAGTCACAGAATGCTATTTGTTCACTGCTAGTTAGGTAGGGGTGTTGGGAAAGGACTTAGTGCTACTCAGTGTCCGTTCGTCCGTCCGTCGTCACAAAATGCTTATGAACAAGCTAGCTTGAAAGCAAATTCACGGTATCTTCAAACTTGGTATAGCTTCCTCTTGTAAGGATGACGGATGCGGGGGTGATTGAATTTCATTTAACTCATAAAACCGCCTCTATTGCGTAATTTTACAAATACATGTTTGTATATGTCGTGAGCACGACCACTCTGTAACAACCTAATAAATTAACTTATAGCCTTCTCTTTTTTAAAGACAACGTATGTGATTGAATTCACCAAACTCCGCTAAACAAAATAATATTCACTCCTATGTTTTGTGAAGGTGTATAAGTTGAGAAGCTTTTCCGAGATTAACTTTGAAATAAGCCTTTTTAATTAAGAAGAAGGATGGAATTGCATTTCACCAAATTATGGCAAACAATATCAGACGCATTGTCCTGGTGTTTCCTCTCGTTAATATTATGAACTGGTATGGATATTATCAAATTCCAAAAATTTTAAATGGCCGCCTTTGAATGAATCTTGTCGGTATGTTTTGTGAGCAGAAATTAATTTCAAACTTGGAAAATAGTTTACTGCAGTTGTTGTTCCCTGTATTTGTTTTGAACCAAAAATTTTGAAACACATCCACTGTTTAGTTGTAGATTCCTCCTGTTGCCATAATGATTGGGATTGCAGTCCAGTGAAAGTGATATTACAAACAGTGTGACTGGTATTTCGTGTTTAACTAAATTCTGCTAGCAAATATTGCTGCCATTTTAGAAAATATATAAATTATCCAAATATGTCTTGAAAATAAGTCGATAGATTGTTTTCATTACTCTCCTACTACACTCAGGATTGTTTTCCACCAAAGTGCTCAAAACCAATATGGCGATAACCACCATAACTTTTACTCCATGGAGGAAAACACTGTGCTGAAACTTGGAAAAGGTGATCTGACCAGGTTTAGGAGCATATTTCTTTTCGAAATAAGTCTTTAATTGGGGACCTGCTAGTTATTTGGTGGTTGTGTTCAATCGGAATTCATCGATCTCCCGGATATTATCAAATTCATAATTTTATCTTTCGTTTCCAGGATCTGAAATAAAAAATGTTGCATGGAGTTGTGGGATGAAGTCAGCAATTAAAGGAGTAAAGCATTATTGCCCGTTATAGATCAGGAACACTAGATCGTGCGACCAAATTGAACGCAAACCCGGCCAAAAACGAAGATTCACAGATTCACAGCAACGTCATCGACCCAGACAAAGTCTTCGAAACAATGCCTACTTCAGAGCAAAACCGTGGTAGCTTTGATAAAGGAATGACGGTAGACACGTTCACAAAGTGTGTGCGTAATAAAAGCTGGACACCAAGAGGAAGAGCGATAATCTGCCTACGAGATGGCAGAACACTACTAGCTCCTCGGTCGGAAAGGAAGGCTCAGACAGAAGGTTACAACCATGTATATTTACTTGAATATTATGTTCGCAGTACACAAGTTTGATCAGGAACGTTCCAGTGTAATATAGTTTTTTTAAATAGAGAAAACCAATTTTACGGGAGCCATATAGCTTAGAGTAATTTGTTAGAGAAATGCTAGTGACCGGAAGCTGAAAAAATACTGGCTGAAAAGTGAAAACCAAAACAAATGTACACTTTATTCAATTTATCATAACTCAACCATCATATTCTGATCATCTCGTCATTTCAGAGCCTGGTGACCGGCCTCTAAAATTGCAGGTAAGGAGTTCCATTGATGATGCACATACAAACCGTCTTACAATTGAAGCTAACGCAACTGAAAGCCATACGCTTGCATCAGATAATGACAAAACCGTATCAGGAGTCACAAATTGTGCCACAAATAGGTCGATCTTACGAGAAGGAGCGACGATCTGCCGAGGAGATGACAGAATACTACAGGCTCCTCCTTCGGAACGGAAGACAACGATAGAAGGTAACAATTATGTATATTTACTTGACTAATATCCCAGCAGTACACGGGCGCAAAATGGTGTAGGTGTCAGTGTAACAAAGTTTTTTTTAATATAAAGACAATTTTACGACTGTCATATAGCTTAAATATGGTTACTTGTTAAAAAAAATAATGGTAAATAAAATACTCACTGAAAAGTGAAAACCAAAACAAATGTTCACTTTATTCCATGTATTTTAACTCAACCATCATATACTGATCTTCTAGTTATTTCAGAGCCTGGTGACCAGCCACAAAAATGGCAAACAGGGAGTTCCATGGATAATGCACATACAAACGGTCTTAAAATTAAAGCTAATGCAACTGAAAGCCATATGACTGTATCAGATGCTGATAAAACCGTATCCAAAATTAACGAAAATATGTATAAAGAAGATGGTATGTCTGTCCATCCAGCCTTGGATAAACCCAAAATCAAATATACTGAACCAGAAACCAACCTCGTTTCTTTTGATGTTGAAGACCATGTAACGGATATCAATGATTCCAAGATTGTTGAGCCAGATGCCGCTGTAGCACTCAAAGATAATAACACTAAAGAGAAAATGGCAGCCACCAATGTTAATGAAATGACTAATGGCAACAGTTTTACATCGGCTGCAAATGCTATACAAGGCTGTGAGGGGACGAAAGATATCACAGCTGAAGATCAGATCTCGTTCATCAACGTTGAGCTTCCAACATCAACGTTAGAAGGTGTTTCTGGTTTTGCAAAACAAACAAAAGAAGTCATTGGAGATAACATTGATCCCAGTATGTATGCACTGCCAGAGTTCAAAGATGATGAGCTTGAAACAGAATCCATAGAAAGCCAATATAAGAAACACACTACCATTGTGGAAGAGGAATGTTTGCCTTTTGAGCTAGGGCATCAACAAAAGCAAATACACCAATATAATAAAGAAAGTACAGGTAAGTTAATTTTATAAAAATACACTTTTCAAATTTAAAGTGTGCTTGTCGGTCAATTCGGTCTATTATGAAAAAAATTGATATGAACAAAATACCGACTCCCCTCATGAATAGAATTCCTCTGTCAAAACGTATACATTCTGGGCTTGCATTTTTGTCCATATAATTACATATTTTTGGCTATTCCTGTCTGTACATATTAGGAACCTGATAAGTAGAGAATACATTCACGGATTAAATTCAAACTTGGTATGTAACTTTATCTTGTTAAGACGGCGGATGGGGTTACATTTCACCATATTCCGTTAAACAAAATGGCCGTTATTACATAATTTTAGAATGTTCATGCCTGTATGTGTTGTGAACACAATATTTAGAGAATAAATTCATGGATTAACTTTAGACTTTGAAGATAGCTTTCTGCTTTTAAAACAATGGATCAGACTGAATTTCAGCAAGTTCCGTAAAATAAAATGGCCGCCATTGCATTATTTTACAATATTCATTCCTGTAAATGTTGTGAACACTATAACTCTGTAACATATTCACAGTTTAACTTGAAACTTGAAATATAGTCTCATCTTATTAAAATAACAGCAAAATGGCCGCCTATGTGTTCTGAACATGATTACTTTTAGATACAATTCACAGATTAACATGAAACCGGAAAGTTAGCTTCCTACTACTAAGACATAGGATAGGATATACAATACATCAAATTGCACAAAGCAATATGGGCCCCATTGCATAATTTTTTCAATATTCACCCCTACATGATAATTTTGAGAACAAATTCACTGAGTAACTTGAACATTTTATGGTAGCTTCCCCCCTTTAAAACAAATATTGGGATTTCATTTCTACAAATGTCACAAAACAAAATGGCAGCCATTGCATAATTTTAAAATATGTCAAACTTTGCAAATAGTTTCCTCTTTGGTTCTTTGATTACAAAAATAGTTCTTGAACAAAAGAAGGTAAAGGTGAATTGACTGGGATTATGAGCATATATTTTCAAAAAAAGCATCTAGTGGTGGACCTGTAAGCTATCTTAAAATAACAAAAAGCCATTAGTACTTACTTTCTAATAGACACAGAAATCTGAACTTTTGAGTGTGATCATAATATGGAAACTAAAGACCACTAGTGTAACTTAATTCATTTATTTATTTCAGAATGGGGCCCTGAGGATGATGAGTTAAAGGATAAGGTACATAATGTAACCTCTTGAAAGCCCCATAAAATAAAGAAAAAACAAATTCACCAACGAACAAATATCCACATATACCTCTTCACAAATAAATATAGACAAAAAAACCTACCGTAAGTTAACTTGCCTTTGGAATTTATTCATTGGGCCCTCCAATGGCCGAGTGATCTAGAGTGTACTCTCTAGAAAGTATATGCTTCTGGTCCACATACATCCCATACATGTTCTATGGGATTAAAGTCGGGAGACCTTGAGGGCCACTCCATGACATTGATGCCAGCATTCCTACGAAAATTCTGTTTTAAGTTGGCCGTATGAGGTCTGTCATTATCGTGTTGGAATGACAGACCTGGGCCATGAGCTGCCATGAATGGCAAAGCTCTTGAATGAGCACTTGATCTCTGTATCCTGCAGCAGTTAGGCTTCCTTGAACGACCATTAGTCGGGAACGGGCAGGACCATTAAAGGCACCCAAACCATAACACTACGGACCCCAAAACAGTCCACTTCCTGCACACAACACTGGGTGTTCCGTTCACCGCGTCTCCTCCAAACTCTAACTCTGCCATCAGAAAAGTGCAAAGTGAATCTGGATTCGTCACTAAAAACGACCCTATTCCAATTACGCTGAGTCCATCTCA
The DNA here is from genome assembly GCA_034783835.1 of Mopalia ciliata. Classification (NCBI taxonomy): domain Eukaryota; kingdom Metazoa; phylum Mollusca; class Polyplacophora; order Chitonida; family Mopaliidae; genus Mopalia; species Mopalia ciliata. The sequence continues at coordinate 10,589 of JAVFBW010164157.1, forward strand.
GATTTCATTGTGCCCAGAGAAGCCGTTGACGTCGTAGTAACTGGGTTAAAATTGGCCCATGATATGGCTGGCGTGCATGGAGACGAGCAGTGTGCAGGCGATAACGTATGGTTTGGGCAGTCACAGGACCTCTAAACAATTCATTCCTAGTGGACGTTGCAGTGAGAAATCGCTTACGCACTGCTGAGGTGCCAGTTTGTTGGGGATGTGTCGGAATATCATGGATAGCCCGTCGACTACATCCCATAACCCTGGCAACGTCAGCGACAGACATTCCTGTATTCAGCATGCCAATGGCACGTTTAAGATGAATGTTTGACAGTCGTGGCATTGCAAATCAACAGATAATTTACTGTAAAAACTTGTTTTCCTGAGATGTCACTCTACTGTGCTAACGTGGGCTCATTTGCATGTCTCATAAGGTCATGTGACTGGGAACACAAGAAAAAATGCTTTATCCTTGATGTATGCTCGCACGAACTGCATGCTTGTGAACGTCGGAGTTGCTGTGTGTCATGATGTCTTTGACGACGCATTTACCTCTAATAATAAATTATAATAATAATATCTCTTGTATTATAAAGTTTCAAGAAAATATTTAGAAATTTATGAGTGTTAAGTTTCTTTTTTGACTGGGCCCGCAGCCGTGGCTCAGTGGTAGCGGGTGCGCTTCCTGAACTGAACATGCTTCGATTTGCCGTTTACAGGTTCGAGTCTGCCTTTCGACCATCAGGTATATGAGCGAGTCACATGTTGTGGCTCCGGCAATCACGGGGGTGGTTGTATGAGGTTTCCGCCCGGCTTTCCACCGTAATGAGGCTGTGTACAGTGTGAAGTGGACAATCCGTCGTCATATAAATGAAATACCCTTGAGTACGACGTTAAACACCAAT
>JAVFBW010164168.1:0-11481 GCA_034783835.1 Mopalia ciliata
CGGCGTAAATTGTCCGGTCGTATCGAGACAAATTACAAATGTATAAATACACCGGGGCTATGATTTGATGTCATTCAGCTGCGGATCAGTCCATTTCCCTTTTTAAAGATACCAGTAACCCAAATGAAACAAACAAACAACTAAACGAATTTTAAAGTTTAATCATTTTCAACAGAATAAAATCGTCAATTTTATGTTGACCTACATAACACATTTTCAAATTTGTATGCACCTGGGCTTTTGTAATAGCCCCATCGTCAGTTCCTGGTAGTACTGTAATAGTTCGGTTTTATCCCATAACTCCCAATCTAGGTTAAAAAGCTAGATGGTACTACAAAATGGCTGACTCACACATTTACCTGAGGCTGACAGATCGCTGGCTGGATTTCCTTTAGAACATATTCAAATCATGTGGCCTCTGTGACTCTCCTCTGTCCATCTTAATCTTTCGGGGTTTGGTTTGTGGTCCCTGATATCAAATTTTGACGGACAACGCCACAGTTTATATATTTGATTCCAAATCCGGCCCTGGTACCCAGATGTTCGAGGTCGAATCCCGCTTGCAGGCAAGCAAAAATTTCTTTCTCTGTATTTAAAAAATAAATTCTAGCATTTGGTCTGTATTTCAATAAGCATGTTCACATGGTTGTTGACAAATCCATCACCAGTAGTCAATATATCTAAAAAAACATTGTAAAAAAAACATTTATTAAAAGAAATTATCCAACTATCCCACTAACATTTTTTCCAAATTCTACATCTGACTGAAAAACATTGGTTATGAGCGTTCTAGGGGTAAAGTACAGCGATTGCAAGATTGTTGTTGGGGAAAACATATATTTTTTTTTACATCTTTATACAATTCTCGGCACTTTCTTTTTTTCTTCTCCTCATTGAGAATCTTAGGAGAATGTAGAGGTGTCATTCTTATCAAGTCTATTTTCAAAAAGAGATTTGTAACACCTTATGCTCGATAACAGCAAAACGTCTTTATCAGGTGTTTTGTGAGAAGAGTGGCAGTCTATTGATGTAAGCTACGCGTCAGATGTCAATGGTGTTGAAAGTGATTATTGAGAACACAACAACTTTATGTGATAAAAATAACAAAATAACAAAAACAAAATCTGAACCCATTTCTGGACAATACAAATAAACGAAGCTGGGCTAATTAAACCAATTTAGACATAGTGCAGCTCACTTTGAGAGCTGGATCAGAGGCCCATGGACCCGGGTGTGTTCGCAGGATAATGATCGTGTAGTTTAGACCCAATGGATGATTTGTCAACAACTAAAGGTGGAATTTTAGGAAGATCAACCAATTACTCAAATATATATCGGGCCACTCAACCAGCGGAATGTAGGGTAGGTAAGCCAGTTTCCCATGTGTCACTATTATATATATATAGCTATAATAGCTAACGCCTCAGTCACATTTGCAGCGGCGACCGTGGGGTCTAAAACCTCTCTAAATACCAATTATAGGGACACTGCAGCATTCCCACGGTCACATACTGTACATATGTTAGAGTAGTCACACGGTGTTTTTTTTAATTTATGGAGACAGGAAACCTGCGGCTGCCGTAGGCCTACGCCATTTGAAATGATGACACACAGTCACCTAAGGACGTCCCTGTGTCGGCCGTAGGTTTTGGACAAATTTTGATCATACAGCGATCATATGTAGAGACTGCCACGAAGTCCGTGCAGATGGTGACAATCATACGGGAGCCGCGAGTTGGCCTTACGTTTTCCACCGCAAGGTAAAGGTGCATGCGCCGAAGTCGCCTTAAGCCTCGCTGCAAACGCCCAACGAATGGTCGCCGTGAAACCGCTCTACATACGGCACGCTTAGTCGCGCCTACGAAAACTTAGAAAGAAAAAAAGTTATAACCCCGCGTAATAATCCCACGCCGACCCAAACGGCATATTAAAGATATGGATACGCCCTATAGGCCTAGTAACCCTGAGGCCACTACATATCGTCTGTGGCCCCCACATGTACATGTCGATTTCGGGGGCCTACTGTCGCCATACCCTAGCTGTAGTGCAAACTCTCAGTTGGTGGAGTGTTGGGTAGGTATTTATCCATTCATGTGTCCGTGGATACACTCAGTAAGTGAAATGTTAGGGCTGAACCCTAAGATTTGGTACCAACCAGGATTCTCTGTACCTACTTCTTGGGAGTGTTGGGCGCGTAAGCCAATAGTTCAAGTCAACGGAGGGAAAGCATTCCATTAATATGTCCAACTAGTCATCCTCTTACCCAGCTATGTAGGCCTACGTATCATCAGGAATCTTTTGTATTGATATATTCTACACTGCTGTTAAACGCGTGGGATCCGCGAGCGTATTGATATCGGTCCACGGCATGAACAATAGGACTTCCGGTAGAGTATGCCAATGGATACTACAGTGACAGAATCATCGGTTATCAAAACCACCCAGAAGAACGTCTAGAGATGTAGGATGTTTTCCAGATCTATATTCATGTGTCGTCTAGAGAAGTAATATTTCCCCTTCCGCCGGTTCTATATTCATTTGACAACATCCTGACATACGAACAGCGTGGGTGACACGAGCCCTGCCTTGAGGAGAAGTTGCATAGGTCTCATATTGACTGATATTGAATATTCAGGTAAAAAAAAGCACTGCATTGATTAGAATGGGTTATACATCTACATTTGCACTACAACAAATAAACCAGGATTGTAGAGGTCCGGAAGCCCGGTGCATGCAGTACTTCTGGCCGCTCGCATCGATACGGCAACATGAAAATACTGAGCATTCCCAGATAACCATGATCTCCAGAACGGATTAACAAAGTAGCGAAGGCAACATATTGATTGGGGGATTTTCATGTTTATACTATTGTAATAAAACCAAAGTCATTCGATATAAGTATTACATGTATGCAACCCTTGGAATCTTAATACCGGATAAAAAAAATAATAGCATATACAAACAGTAATGCATAACATCATGGAGTGAAAAGGTGATATAGGCCTCATGAATACCAGTAAGTTTTACCAATGTATTAATGAATGATAATAAAACGAAATTGCGCTGATTTAGTAATCGTTAAATGCAGCTCGTGTATAAAACCATGCCATTTAATGATTTTTAATCAAATAGGAAGTGATCTGATGTCCCAGTTAAGTGATTAATGAGACCATAGTATCTGGTAGGATGCAAGTGATAAGTTGTCAATTCACATCACCTGGAAGACGTCGAGAAAGTAACGACTAGAATGATATTCTCATCGACAGATACTGTTACACCACAGAGCAGCTAGGGGAATCTCTTCTTCATTTTAAACATATCTTCTGTGTAATAGTAACATATTTTCCGGTGTGATGTTTCTATTCTGAATCTACTGTTGGATGTCAGTCTTATGTAATGATATATATAAATCGGTTGTGAGTTTGATCACTTAATCACAAGCCGATGACTTAAGCCCTTGTCCCTGTATAATTCGTTACAAAATTGCTTGTAATAGGCGACACATAAATGAAGCTGAATGGCAGTGCTGTGCAATACTGCTGGGGTAAACATACTTATAATATACAGGTGGCGTTTACATGGTAATTTAAAACGTCATAATCTTGTCAGTATGTAAAACTATTTGCTTCCTTTATTACTCATTCGACACTTTAAGAAATGCCTATATGTGTTTTAGTTTGTATCAGATTTCATTGATGGTTTGATCAAGTATAAAGTTTAGTGACAAGTTGGATCATGATAATTGCAGTGATGAATCTCACCCAGTAGATGTCAGTGATGCGTTTGATCATCACAATTACAGTGAAGAGTTTGATTAAATAGATGTCTGATGAACTAATTTCCAGTTATTAGTTTGCTCAGGTACACTCCTGTGATGTACGTCACACAGGATCTCGTTAAATACTTTACCAACATGTAGGACTTCATATTGGATAAACCAACCATTTTAGTTTGCCTTACTAAGTCATGAAATGGCATCCATATGTTGGAAGATTTTTTTCAAAACTCACGTCATTATCGAGGTGTCTACAATTCAGTGACATTTTATTCGATGCATTTGTCAATATTAGCACGTATTTTTTTGTTTGTGAAGCAGCTGGTAGGCTGCTAATATGAAAGTCAGGGATAACTCAGTTGGATATTGTGCCAAGAAGAACATTCGTTGCGTTCTGTTTAAGATTGAGGGTCCCCACGCATGCAAATTATTTGACAGTCTATATCTCAGTTAATTCAATATAACTGTGAAGCTTTGGTCGATGGTTGTGGAGTACATCAGAAGCCATGTCGTTTGTAGATTGTCGTTAATCGCATTAAGGCTACTCTAACCCCCCTACAGAAAGTTGTTACGTTTCGCCGTTTTACTTCTAAATTGCGATGAATTTTGCAGCACATGTATATATATTCTGAATATATATACCTTCTGGTTAAGGCGAAAGGTATCAGGAATATATATACCTTCTGGTTAAGGCGAAAAGTATAAGGAATATATATATACCTTCTGGTTAAGGTGAAATGTATAAGGAATATATATATATATATATATACCTTCTGGTTAAGGTGAAAGGTATAGGGAATATATATACCTTCTGGTTAAGGCGAAAGGTATAAAGAATATATATATGCCTTCTGGTCAAGGCGAAAGGTATAAGGAATATATATACCTTCTGGTTAAGGCGAAGTGAAATTTTAACTTCTTATAACTTTATCAAAGAGATGAAAAGAGATATTAAAAATCTGAATGACTAATTTTTAGTTTTATATGCTAAGATGAAGTGCGAAAAAAATCGTTTCTGTAGGTATAAAAACAGCTGAGGAGTAGGCATTTCTCCAAGTACGGTACACTGAAAAATGAAAGCAGAGAAAATGGGTAAAATGTATTTCTGATCTATTTTACGACAGTTTTACCTCTTTCATGCTCAATTCTTTGAAGTAATTCAATCTAGTTCTATCACAATTTGTTTATAATATTCTTAAACTGAATATAGTATCAGACTATTATTCCAACTACAGCTCATCATCCTGGAAAAATAGGTTTAGGGGAAGGTACATTCATTCTCCGATTCAGATCTAGCTATTACAATGTATTAATCTGCAACATAATTTGCTAAAATACAGTTTATTTATTATTGTATAAACTGTAATTAGGGGTATTAAAAGACTTGCGACATGCAGGTCAGAATAGCTGAACTGTCAAGTTCTTTGCCTGTCGACTTAGACAAAGAATGACTATACATCATTGACTGATGTTGATGATAAATGCTAATGATAAACATAGAGACATCGATATAGGATTAACTGATAAACTCTTGTTACGATTGCAGTCAAGCATTTGAAAAAGCTTATAAATTTGACCCGATAATGCAGCACTCTTACGATGTAATATCCAAATCGGGCGGTTCCTCAAAGCCGTGTTTTCTTTAAATCATGTTTGTATGACCTCGAATCATCGAACTTTAAACTGAAGTAGTATTGATCAAGCGCACTCGCTAACCACTAAGCCACGGTGGCGGACCCCGGTATGAGCACATTACCAGGAAATTTAAAAAAAGATAGCTCTTATACGTCTTTTTTCTATGAATCCGTTCTTTTAAATGTGTACACATGTGCAGACACTTGGTGTGTTTTCTTCAGTCCAATTGAATATTTTTCTTCATAATCGCCCATTACAAATAGTAAAACATAAAACAATACTATTTTTTTTATTACATTGTCTAATATCCTTCACGTGTTTGCTGCTATATGAGAATTAGAGCTGTTATAAATTGGATATTTGTTGAAGGATAAAACCTCTGTTCTACACACACACACGTCAAATTGTGTCCCTATAAAAACATATGCTAAGATGGAATCGCTTAAATTTCTTTAACTAATGTTTCCAAAATACAAGGGATCGTGTTTTAAGTTAAAAGTATGTACAATATGAATATCATTTGATTTAATTCATCTTCAATGTTGATTTGTTTAACGGTATTTTTCAAGAAAGAAAGTGGTGTGAATAAAGCCATCTAGGGCTTGCTCTATCCGGTAGCCAGATGAGTCGCGTGAGTAGATAAGGTAAGATCTAATACATATGACTTGTCACATGTTTAACACCTGTAGCGACCATGTTTTGGATTACGTGTGTGTGCTGTGGGCGACTTGTTGTGTTAATATCTCTGAGCAAGCTGTAAAAGATCAAAGCACGAAGCACTACATTTTTGATATTTGCAATTATGTGCATTCACGAGAGTGTTCTATAAACCAAAATATGTGGTCGGAATTGTCCAGCCTGGTTTGACAATAAATTGACAGCGAGACTCTCGGAATAGGAGAAGTCTTATTCATAGAGATGATTGGAGCCAGTTAAGCTGTGCTTCCCCTTCTTTAAAAGCACTTAAATGTTTGTAAAAGATCAAAACATTTTAAGAGATAGTTGATGCAGTCTGCTCTAGAATTTCAAACCCGAAAAGGTTTTGTGAATTTACAAAGTGAAGCTGTCGGTCAGGCTCTGTCCCATGTTATGTTATATATATAAGAACAATTAATCTTTGGATAAAGGAGTTTTTTAGTGAATTTTTATTTAGTGTATTCACTTGAAGATATTGGAACTTGGTCTCTATCTGTCCCTATAAGACTACTAACAACGCCTCCTATTTTTCATACGCGGATGTTTAAAACGTGCTTAAGTACTCTCAAGAGGATATCTCGAGCTCAACTGAGTGGACTCTTGGTCCAGTGCTCGAAAATTGAGAACACATTCTGTGTGATTTGATAGTTGAAAATGAAATATAGAGCATTTTTTTTGTAACTGTCCGTGTAGACCAAAACAGTTCTTTCCAGACTTTTGATCCGGGTGGATTGCATATATTTAGATTATAATTCAGATTTGACACATATGAACTGCTAATGTATCAGGTAAAATCATACTGTAGTCTATTAGTTGACGTAGTTATTTTTCAGGGATGATAGTCAATGTATTGATGTAGGTATTTTACAGGGATGAAAGCCAATGGATTGATGTACCGGTAGGTATTTTACAGGAATTATAGTCAATGTATTGATGTAGGTATTTTACAGGGATGATAGTCAATGTATTGATGTATGTATTTTACAGGGATGATAGTCAATGTATTGATGTATGTATTTTACAGTGAAGATAGTCAATGGATCGATATTGGTATTTTACAATGATGATAACGATGATGTATTGATGTAGGTATTTTACAGGGATGATAGTCAATGTATTGATGTATGTATTTTACAGTGATGATGGTCAATGGATTGATGTATGTGTTTGACAGGGATGACATTCAATGGATTGATGTATGTATTTTACTGGGATGGTAGTCATTGTATTGATGTAGGTATTTTATAGTGATGATAGTAAATGGATTGATGTAGGTATTTTATAGGGATGACAGTCAATGGATTCATGTATGTATTTTACTGGGATGATAGTCAATGTATTGATGTAAGTATTTTACAGGGATGACAGTCAATGAATTGATGTAGGTATTTTACAGGGATGACAGTCAATCGATTGATGTATGTATTTTACTGGGATGATACTCAATGGATTGATGTAGGTATTTTACAGGGATTATAATCAATGAATTGATGTCGATATTTTACAGGGATGATAGTCAATGGATTGATGTAAGTATTTTACAGTGATGATAGTCAATGGATTGATATAGATATATTACAGTGATAATAGCCAATGAATTGATGTCGGTAATTTTGAGACTCAGAAGTCATTCAATTTTTTTTACTAATACGCACAAATTGAAGATATCCATTCTATACAGAGTGGGTTTAGTAAACTCATAAAGCAGTTTATTACAAGGTCAGTCGATCTGGCGGTTATCACTTTTTTTTTACTTTCTTCAAATATCGTCACATTCTCAGTACATTGGAAGATTATTAGGAATATTCAATGGTTAGCACATTTGTTGGTTAATAAAATTCCATATATAATTCACCGTTAAGAATCTTTCTTATACCTGCAGATGACATAAAATCAAATCGGAGACTTTGTGGACGCGGCCTTTCTACAGAGTATTCAGCCCGAGAACCATTTGTATTTTTAGACCTGGCATCTATAGCTGGACATGGCTTGATATTGTCCGTTAGAAGACCGCTAATTGGTTGTTTACACAGAAATCTAACCGTACTGCGTCCCCACTCCTACTTTGTTATTTGTTATACCGAGGTCCGTTTGAAAAGACCTGACACCCGGTGTTCAGTTTCAATAACAAACAATGTTCTGTAGAAGACAGAAAAGTAGTCCTATTTCATTACCATTTACACATACACTTATTTTGTGATGAGTTTTGACAACTGAGTGTGTTTTTCATATTGTGTTCGTCTATTTGGTTTATTCTCTCCTCTGCGACAAGTAATCAAAAAATTCTGTGAAGAAAGACTTGTAGTTTGGGAATGAAAGCATTGTCGTTTCTACTTGATTATACGACCAGACATCAAAGCGAATATACTATAAAGTTAGTCATTGACAGCGAAATCCATACGATCAACAAGAATAACTTCCTTAAAAATATAGCTGTGTTCTCACACTTTGCTATATTCATTAAGGTACAATTAACATTTCTGATCAGATCATCTATTCTATTGACAATGAAGTACCTAGCTATGAGTTTAGCAAGAGGGAGAGAGGTATGTGGAGGGTTTTTTCAGGACAAAATATCTGAAATGGAAGAAGCGCATATCATACCTATTACACTTGGTATATTGTAGCCCATAGCCCGAGGGTCCAGGCGATCGACTACAAACCAACTGGCCCTGCACAAGTCTGGTAATCCTCCCCCATACCCGACTTAAATCATGTGAATACAGAGATATCATACTATGGCTGTGCACAAATCGAAGCCAACCTTTTATCTGACGAGGACACATTTTAGAAAATCTCTTCCGCTACGGAAGCAGCCTCTGGAACCTTAAATGTTGGAACATTTCTTTCTCTGAAGTTCCCTTAATCTTAACAACAGCCAGAAAGTTCAAAGTAGGTACAGCATATATACTTTAAATGTCAATGAATGCTTCCACTCTGCAGAAGATGCAGTCTTGCTTTACATCATTTCGTATTCATCAACTTTGGGATAGACCGGCGCCATCACAGTCTTACCAGGAAGTCACGAGGCGGAAACGTAGGCCTACTTTTAACTACAGTTAAGAAAAATCCATCTGCTTAAAAATTTAAAAATGTGTAATATGGATCAACCTAAAATTGAAAAAAGTAAATTAATTTAAGTATAGTTAAATTTGTTAGTTAAAAAAGTGTTTGCATTGATCTACAGCTGATTGACGTCTGTGCATAGTCCTGGTGTATTCATATGGCTGTATTTTACCTGGCCACCACGGCACAATTTACGTCATTTAAGCGATTACAACTACATTCAAAATTGTCCTGGTTTATGATCAAGCCGACATGGACGTATGTCGGCGACGGTTTTGATCAAATGGTTTAACTTGATGGTGTAGAATTGTGAATCACTATAGCTTAGTCTAGATGTACACAAAACATAAAAAACGCAGTTTTGATCATCGTTTATGGAACGATCACTATCTGGGATGAGCAAAATACGGAACAAAAAAAAGAAAACAATAATAACGCTGTTGAAAACTTATTTTTCAAACGGGAATTAGCAACACCCGGAAATATCTTATTTTCTCAGTCAGGATATGTCTTTAATCTATACTCTACAATTGAGTACCGGTATTGGTTTTGTTTGTTTTTATCAGAGAATCGAATTCCTGATTGATGATTTGTCATTTCAAGTTGATGGGTAACTTCATGTCTCAGCTACCACTAGCTCTGTGGGAATTTGGGGTCCTTTGCTATGATGTGTCAGGGAATCGAAACTGATTAATACAGCAGGCAGTAGTTCCTAGCGATGGTACACGAGTCCCTAAAACGAGAGTGTAGGTTCCATGGTCGTGAACACTCTGGCCAAGGGTAGTTTGTTCAGAGAGTAGCAATGCTGTCTTTGCTTAACACTGGAGGAAGATTAATTGCTGAATGTGATCATTCACCCAGAGTGATGGCTGAATGTGAACATCAAAGCAACTCACATTTTATGGTCGTGCTAGTGTTAATTATTGTTGAAATATACCGCCGTCAATCAATCTACCAATCAATCAACTAATCAACCAATCATTCAGTCAACCAACCAGTCAACGAATCAATCAATCAACAATCATTCAATCAATCAAGCAATCAAGCAATCAACCAACCAACCAACCAACCAACCAACCATCCAACCAACCAGCCAACCAACATTTCAATCAATCAATCAATCAATCAATAAATCTATGGCAGAGAAACAATCGAAACTCAGACTACGCACCTGCGTACATAATCTCTGATGACGTCAAACAATCGTTGCCATCACGCCAACTACTAAACATAGTCCACGATGTAAAGTTTTCACACTTTTAGCCTCAGTACATAATACATTCCTAAAATAAATATCTCTATTCTAAAGCCGTTTGAAATTTTCAGCGTCTATTTTAGCGTGGGGAATAGTGTCCATACGCTGGGAAGTAGGGTATTCGGCGACGAAAATAAACTTCTTTTTTTTTAAAAATACATTTCCATACATCTCCGACAGTCAAGCTTATTGATGATAACGCAGTAACAATAATATAATGATATTTAGCCAATTGGTAGAATAACTGGTTACATCAAAGATCTTCACATGAGTAACGACATATTTTTTTATGAATCTATTTTTTTATAAATCGTGAGTCGCAGACGCCCACTGGCATTTCACTTCTGGCACGCAAAAAAAAAAGTCTGAAATAACGTATAGTCATTTGTCGTTTTGCGCAACATTGTTATGTCATGAAGAGTCGTTAAGAAGGCATGTTTTAAAGTCAATCTTATTGAAACATAATTTCTAGCTTTATATATAGATTATGCCCACAGATACCTATCAATTGTTCCGAATGGCCATGCTTAATCCGTGCATCTTCCTCTCACGTTTGAGTGAATTATTAAATTCCATTAAATTTTTACATGAATTGTAGCACTATGGTTACTTTCAAATGTTTGCATACCTCATCTCCGTTAAGAAGTGTCCAGTAAAAGATATACATGGTGATTAAATATCTCGGTTTATGTTAAAACCACTGTCAATAAGTGTATAAAAAGTATGTTGATAAAAACAAACATTCATTGGATAAGAGATTATAAGCGGTATTCCAAATACCTTTACATGTCTTTCTTCCTGATATTCCGTTTAAAGACCATTTGAAATCATGCTGATCGAAGAAAAAAACACAAACTCTTCCCTGCGGAGAGGAAAACAATCAGAAACCTTTTGAGAGGCCGGTATTAAAATGAATTAAAGACATTATGTATGTGACCAGGCACGGACCCTGTTTACAGCGTACTATTCTCCTAATACAGCAGTATCAAAATCGTGTACCTAAAATGTTGCTTCTTACACATAGAACCATTATATAAACATAATAAATAAATTT
>JAVFBW010164179.1:0-11481 GCA_034783835.1 Mopalia ciliata
CAGAATAAATAAAACAAGACTACACACCATTTTTACTAAGAACTATATTCGAGGGTGACAAAACCGAAGTAAATAATAGCGGTCTTATGCCATCTGGGACGGTAAGTGTCAGAGTCGGTGTCACAACACAACATTCAACGATAGGGTCAATACAGCAGTCATTCGCTAAGCATAAACGTCGGAGTCTGTGGTAAACGGCTAATTTCTTCTCGCTATCGATAATTTTTAGAGAACCAAGATAATTGTAGGAATGTCATTGAGCCGGCGGTCTCGGTGCCGCGTTTCTATGCTTGCTAGCTATGGACATGGTGGCCTGGCCATCCCCATGTATAATTTATATGACCATAGCCAGGGATTTAATTTGATTAATCACTGGTTTCCTAGATGTATATCTAACCTATACATTGTAAGTACAATGTGTTGTCTCGTTTTAAACAAATAGGGCAGATACAATGAACATTTCGATACAAATCATAGTATAACGAGTAACGCATGAACTATCCTACACTAAAGGATTGATTGGCTGGTGTTCTACGCCATGATTGGGGTATTTCAATGATATTACGGTGGTTTATTTGAACAATAATGGACAACCAAGATGTGAATACCCACCAGTGCTAAATAGGGACAGTATTGGAATGTACCTTCCGCCATAAAAAAAAAATGACACACAGAAGTGCAATGACCGCATGCTATTCGGACCGCCACCACACACACGCCTGTTTTGAACATCATTATTTGAAAATTAGTAAGTCGAGTGTCTTCAAATATAGCTTCTTTGAGTTTATGACTGCATGGGTGGGATCGCATTCAACACTCCAGTATGCCGCCATTGTATATTCATTTTGGGCCCCGTCGCTTATTTTCAGAAAAAGGACTCTAGGTATTTGTTGTGTACAAGTTTACTTGAAATCGAACACTTCTACGGACTTCAAACATTGATTGAGGCTTCCACCTGTTCAGACGACGTGTTAGATCGCAATTCCTCAAAACAATAGTACAGCATGTGCGTTATTTTACAAATTGCAAATTTGTTGAAAACAATTTCAACGAATTATTTTATCCCTGGAATAAACCGTCATCCACTTACACTAAGGAATGAGATTGTATTTCAGCAAATCCAACAAAACGATTGAGTCGTCATGGTTAATTTTAAAATCTTGGGTCTAAATATTACCAATATATTCTCCCGTTGACTGTGAACTTGAACTTCCTTTGCAATGACGAAGTACATCCCCTTATATTGGACAATATGGAGACCATTGCATACTTCTACAATATTCATGTAGTATGTATCGTTTAAACAATAACTAGAAAATTGCGTTTGTCGAAATTTAGAGCATAAAAATGTCCGCCAATGTACATCCCCCCCCCCCCTTTTTTTTAAATTATTGCAAAACAAACTTTAATATAACACGAATACAAATTTACAAACTAATTTTGTGAGGTGTAGATGATAGCTTGTTCAAATTACTTCCAGCTGGTTGCTTACGAAATATGAATGTCCCTCTTTGCCATGTGGTCCAAATATACCGTAGACTATATAGCCTAAGACACAAAATAGTTTCACTGATCAGTGAAGGTCAATTGAGGTCATTTAAGACATGCATGTTATTCCGCATTTGTACGACATACGACAGTAGCCCATCCACAAATAAGCTCTCATTGAAATTAGAGCATGTAGTTGACATTTATTAAAATTGTATTTATTTAACCCAGCTTTCGTTAAAGAGGATACAACTTAATTGCACCTCCTTATCTAGATAATTATTTGTTCTCAAAACGACTATAAATCCATAACCCACAGTTACGCACGATAAAATAAACTAGCCATAGTCTAGAGAAACACCCACCCACAGCAATGTCATTACTCAGCCATTCAAATCGACAAAAATGTTCTTAACTATATTACTTTTCAGTTTCTGCTCTGATGCCGATGTGGACTTTAAATATAATTGCGCGAAATACAAAGTACATTTGATGCTATAAATTTGCACGGTTTCAAAGGAAGACATCACATCCCGATCAGTAAATGTCGATTATCAACTAACTAGAAACAGTTTGTTCCTGTACTGAAAATACATATTAATGACACAATTGAAAAGACCTCAATGGATCGTTCGTTCACGTTTAATTTTTGCAAGCCGTTTATGTCTTCTACTCACACAAAGTTTACCCCATAGATATTCTCAAAAGATACATCTAGCAAAGGTCTCTAACAATGTAATGCTACAATTTTGTGTATATAAAGTTCACATGAACAATGGTACCGATATGTTTTGAGGGTTTAAGTCATCTGATAGTAAACACTGAATTGAATTGTATTAATCAGATAATAAACGTATTCAGGAGCACATTTAAGAATTAACCACTGTGTTTTAACTCATTTGCTGTCTACTCAATAAGGCAAGTTGTATTTGGCGACGATGTTTTAATATCGTGTGTGGCCGCAGCCGTGGTTCACTAGTCAGCGCATCGGCCTACTGATCCTACTTCGATGTGGTTTTAAAAGCTTTCCTTCCGGTTTTCCATCGTATTCAATTAAGACATATTGTGAAGTGATATGTCCGTCGTTATATAAGTGAAATAATATTACGTACGACTTTATACCCAATAAAGCTAACAAACAAATACATTCCTTATAGTATCTAGAAGCCTGCAGCCCTTCCATACATATATATGTATACATTTGTTCTCGGATAGACCCATTATTATCCTCGTTCGTTAGTTGTTTATAGAATTGCGATTAACTTCCTTTTCAATGCCGTGAAACCGGTTAGCTGTGGTTTATCGAGTTGTGACATGTTAGTAGCTCTATGCGTCAACCCATCATGTTAAACACTTAAAGTTGAATCAACAGACGACAGAGACTAGTTCTTACCCAGTTTACTATCGGCCCAGTTGACTTAGCATTTCAAACACATCCGGATTAACGACCCAGTCCCGGGAGAAAATCGCTTTGGTGATTGCTCCAATACATTTGGTTCCACTGTTAATTTGCCAATAATTTCCACAGGGACGATTGCAAGGAAACAATTTATTGTCTTAAGTTGCATTTAAAAGCGACATTGCCATTTTTTTAAAATTCTTAACAGATCTGTGCCATAGAAGTGTTTGGACCAATAGGATCGCTTTTTGCCGACTTTGTAGATTCGGACCGATATAACTGACCAGTTGCAGTTGTCCCGAGATACAAACCCAATAACAAGATGAAACAAGTATTAACGAAATTATAAAATTTCTCTTGTTAATTTAGGTGAAATATTAAACGATATCTCGTTACTGTCCAAATTGTCAAAAGATATACACATTTATCTCTACTGTCGTTTGATACGACTATAAAGACGAAACTTACATAAATATACTGAAATAAAGCAACTTAATAATACTGATAATAATAATGATGAGGAAGAAAATATTAATGCGTAATGATATCGGTTCCAGGCTATGTATATTTGTGGCGTATTGACAACACTGACAAAAATAAATATATTTTTAAGAAGATTTTTTTACACAGGACGCTGATGTATCTAGACTACCCATAAACCAGTAAGCGAGCAAAGCATGGCAAGATAATTTTTTTTTAATAGATGTGGTCCAAAAACAAAAAAATCTAGAAATGGTATATTGCACAAAATAATATGTCGTTAGACGATATAGAGTGAACACGTTCATCTGTACGAGTACATTTAAATTTGAGAAACCACATGTAGCGCTGAATATATAAAAAAAGTAAAAGTGCGGACACAATGTTTACAATATTAACCGTACATATTGCCATAGCGAAACCCCTGCACCAAGAATAATGCCAGTTACCACACAGCTTATACCAAACGTTTCGTTCCTCTGACATATTTCACAAGAGCTTTAAATATATTGTTCGTTAGTACTGCATCACCAACAACCCCCACATTAGTTCTGTTACTTTAATATTTGGTGGAAGTATTTCAATTGTCTTGCCTCACATTCTGTCAGAATGAGAGAGTTAAAAAAAGTGTTATGTAATAGTATTGAAATATGACTTTTACGAGGGAGGAAAATCTTGATATTTCACCAACATAACAATTATTTAAAAAATATTTTGCCTTGTACTGTACAGTGAAATTCAGGAGACCAGGCAATTCCGCCTTGGCTTAAAATGGTATAAACATCGGAAACAATTTTCACTTGAACGTGATTTTCATCTTGCTTAACAGAAAGAACTGTTTTGGAAAATGGAATTAGACCCTAAAATCCGACTAGCCCGAATGGCTATTGTATGGTAATCCTTACCTTCATCCATCTTTTTAGAGTGTGTTATCCTCGAATTACTGAAAGCTTGGTCAATAATCAGAATTTTAAAGGACCTTTTCCCTACATTCGAAAAAATATTGTGAGAAAATATAATGGCGTTCTGTGTCGTTTTAAATGCATATGCAGATCTATTAAAATTGTATTGCTTGAGGTACTTTAAGAATCTCTCTAGTTTATGGATGGACAACACCTTTGGCATGCTTATTAGTGACATTAATCTAGTACGAAGCGTATACATTTGTTTAATTCCGCTGTTTTGATTATTCATCTGTTAATGCTGAAAATCCAATTTTCATCATTAATTGTAGGTCGTTGCTACAAAGAGAGAACTGGGCAAAACACAAAAAAAATGGTTGGGAAAGTTCATAGCATATATTAGTCAAGGTGACGCAATATAAATGGTTCTTTGTATCAGTGACAATTATGAAGTTATAAATTGTTGTCAAACATGACTGACTAATACGAACATATTAAAACCATATTGCTCCAAACAAACTGCAAGTAATCGGGATTTGTACATATGTAATAGAAGTTTGTTATGTACAAAACAAAAGAAGAATATTGGTGTTATGGCAGATTCTAAGTCGCATGATCGAAAGATAAAAGAAAAACGGTCATTGTGCATATAGCATTTTTATCCGAACATACAACCAAAAGAAACAAGGGGTACTCTTGAAATAAGCTGTTCATGGTAAAATAAAATTGAATTTGCTTTAGAAGAGTACGAAATAAATAGGATTTAACAAAGGTTGACCCCAAAGCGACAGATACAGATCTTGAAAGAAGAACAAACGTTATCTAACAAGATTCTACGATCATTAATCGTTTGTTCCTCTATCCAATATTCTCTTCATTGACTGGATATTTCGTGGTTAAGGTCACGTTATGTAGAAGCACTAATCAAATTGAGCGCAATGGATTTTTCGGTGAGCAAAAAAAGACAACACAGAGCGTAGCTAAAAAAATCGCTTTCTAACATGAATAGCTAAGGGACAATTGAGACAGCGGGCGTCATTCTTTCGATTTACACTTCACACCTTCAAAGATTTTACTTTATTGTGTCTTCAATTACAGCTGTTGAAGTATCGATAACAATGCAAAGAAAAGAAACAAAAATAAGTAACAATACCATTCAGAAAACTTCTCGGCCTGATTAAAAGTGGTGGACAGCTTACTATGTCTAAGAAAATACACGATTTGGTCGTCTCGAGAAATAAGGGTGGTTCATTTCCATACCATGAGAAGGATCACCTGAATCAACTTATTTAGCAAAAACATCAGCCGGAGACGAGAGATTTTTTCTTTACTTTGAGTATTTGTACGATTGTAATTTAACGTCATACAAAGGTTATTTCACTCTCACGAAAGCGAGAGGTTCCAGTTGGCGTAGGAAATCGCCTTCGACGCCAATGCATGGACTAAATGAAATTTTTCTCATACTTTGCAGTGTGCTAGATTTTTTGTCTCCGTTTAAAATTGTTGATCGGTAAAGACATCTTGGGGCAATCGAGAACTAGAGAACAAAGCCAACACTCTCCATTATAAGCTCAATGTGGTTAGGCAAGAGTAGCGAAAAGAAACGAACTGAATATCTTGCTCTGAAGAGAGAAATATCAACAGTAATATGACGTCGTCTTACAACAAAATGCGGTAAAACGGTAAAATTGTTTAATATTGATGATATGTTTTCTCAGTTCGACCTGTTTTAAAATAGGTGAATACTTCATGTAGTCGTCGAGCCTTTCGTAAATAAAGATCATCTTATCTTATGTAAATACGTCATAAATATCGATGAAAATATGTGGTCATATCATGAGGCGATAGATCATAATATATTTAATAAATAGCTTTCCTACCACTGATCTATCGTCAATCTGATGACGGACTGAGGTGAATGAGTTTGTATTTTTGTTCGGGATTCATGTATACGGTGTGTGTACGACTTTAGAGGCCACCCGATTTAATACAATTCAATTTTAAACCAGCAGTTTCCATAGCTGCCCCTTATATATACAAATTTAAAATGTTTTTTCTTTGGTAGAGTTTAAACATTATTTCAGGAAATGTGTGGTACCTCATAACTTGTAACAAAAAAAAAAGCCTCAAACAACATGTTGCTAAAACGAAAAATCATTTTCGGTTGAGAGCCAAAAACCCTTTGAGATCCATTAACACAGATATCGATATCGAGTGTTCCTCTTTCTGATTATTTGGTAAAGGCCAATTAGAAAAAGAGCAAATGTTCCTTCTGGAAACCACACAAAAAGAAATGTTTACAATGTTTGTTTGATTTGTGATGCAACGTCGTGCTCAAGCGCTTTTCAGTTAAATGGCGGCGGATTGTCCACTTCACACTATTCCTTGCCTAAAAACGGTGGAAAACCGAGAGAAAACGTCGTAAAAACCAACCTCGAGAGTGCCAACGCCACATGATGTGACTCACTCATATACCTGATTGCCGACAGACGCACTCCATCCGGTTATCGGTATATCGAAGTAGGATTAGTACGCACATATGCTAATCGCTTAGCCACGGAAACGTTTAGAAGAAATGTTTATTGGATTAAACCTCCTCAAACGTTGTATCCACTGGATTTCAATCGGGAACCAGATAAGGCGTCTAAAGCAGAAAACCATGCAATATGACCAGCCTAACATTTGGTTTGCAAGCCACGTTATACAGGAATACCAAAAATCTTGTACCTGCAACAGTTACTCCTGTCTGACTGCTTATAGTATACTATAGACGCACCTATACTGATTAGGTCTAAATTTTCCTCTGGGCCAGACGGCTGGTAACTATCATTCTTTTTAGCAGATGTATCCATGGGTTAGTCTCTTGATCTCTGTATTACCAGTTTGCAAGGTTGATGACTTTTTATTTGCAACATATTTATCACGTACTGTATATAACATGTAACTGGGCATTGCCTCTGGAGATGTCTGTGTGTTAATCTTATACGCAACACTTCTAAATTAAGATCTATATAGAAACTTGTGTCTGGGAGTAGATCTAGAGCATGAGACGATTCAACGGTTTGAATCAAATCTACATTACCGTGTCAATGTGGTTATTGTTAAGAAATATTTATAGGTTCATGTGTCATATTTGCAGTCATTCTGCCACAACGTCTACAAGAGAAATGTTACAAGCAACACCCAGCGTGACCGCTTATAGGACATTTGCGTGGGTGTTAATGTCAGTATCTCAGGGGTTTAAGTGCGTACCAATCTTTGCAAATCAGTCTTCATTATTGTCAGACATGAAAAACATTAATCTAAGGAGGATACCACATTCATTTATGAAAAGACAACTTTCTGTAAGTTGATCATGTAACCCACGCCTTCTAATAGTCTAACATTGCTAGAACAATCAGTGGTATGATCAAAGTTCCCCTACTTTTGTTAAAATAATGGGTAAGTAGATACTATGCGTTTTCATTTGAATTTAACCAAATATTTTAATAACTAAAATGCTGTGGTCGAGAAATGTGTGATCATTTTAACGCATAAAGAAACACGCTGGCTAGTATCTATGCCTGCCATGAAATAACATATTGTTAAGCAAGAAGAAGTTGTGGCTTTTGATTACTCTATATGTTTATAGCGTAAAAAATTTAAGAGGAACTCTTTTCTATTGGTAAATTTATTGGCTGTACTTTTTTAAGTTTAGCAATGCTGTAGTTACTTAGACCTAGAGGAAAACTACCTTTCATACAATATGGAATACAGCGCCGTCATATAAGTAAAATTCCCTCAAGCGCGGCGTCAAACACTAGTCAATTAATCTATTGATACAATTATCCAAATATAAAACATTTGTGGTGAAATAGGTCTGTACGTATGACGAGTTTAAATCTGATATTTACCAAAAGGAAAATAAATGTTACAAAAAAAGCATACTAGCCCAGAGCAAATGATGTGTCATGAATGAGAAAAAATAGCCTTTATAAGACGAGATCTTACGGCCATTTGTCTTACTTGAACTCCTGTCTAAATACTGCCGATTTCCCTTTTTACCGCTGTATTGAATGGACTCCGACACATTCTGCGACAAAGGTCACGTTATGTAGTAGCTGTAACTAAAGCAATTTAATACGATGGATCTTGCCGATGGCAAAGATGTCAAAAGGGGGAAAATGGCATGGTTTAGCTGACGAATGCGGGTCGTCAAACACAAATACTTCAATGGATAATTACTGTATAATATTCGTTATTTTCTCTTGTTATAAGATATCCCCAGACCTTCGGGTGTAATATAGACAGTGGTTTTCTATAATCTGTCTTCAGTCACAAGAAAGATAAACTATTGCCTAATGTTGTTATCTATAAATACCATCGGTAAATGTGAAGTGGTAACCTCTTATATTACTGACGTGAAACTTTCACTCTATCTCTCATTTGTTATTGAAGACAACACAGCGGATCGATCTTCAGTTACCTATCAGCCTCTTTGGTAAGAATTCCATGTAAAGACAGTATATACCTTTCTCAACCAGTGCTAACATTCGCATGTGCAAAGCCGGTGTGGTTGATGTTTGATTGGTGTGTTCTCGATTTTGCGCCTTATGTTGCATATCAATGAAAAAGCTTCACGGATGAAGTTTAAAAAGCACTCGCTTGGCTGCATCGACTATTAACATCTTTATCAAACCGATCTGTTGATAAACTGTTGGTACTCTAAAACACATTCTTTTGTTAGGAATTTGCAGTAATCTGGGACGTATTGATCATTTCCCTCCACGTTATGGAGCACTTAAAACAGACACAGCCGCTCTAAAAGAAAAATGTCTTGCAAAAAATTAAACAGATCATATTGTTAACTGATATTTTCGAAAATCTAAATAAATGACAAAGCAATTGATATGATTTATAACTTAATAAACGTAGCTTGCTTCCTTTAACATTATCGCTGCCACTTCGTATCACAAGCATCTATTTAACATTCTCAGCAAGAGCTCAATGCATTTATAGAAATGTCCTTAAAGTTCCATTCAAAAATCCGTTTGAAGCCAAACAAGTTTACCGTTCTTCAAAGCGGACCAAACATTAGAGATAGACGCCATGTAAACTAAGCCCAATTAAGCTTTATCGCTGTTCCGTTCAAGGTGTTATTTAATGATTGACTTATGTTATGACCATAGTTACTGGATAATTGTTGATTGAGCAAAACGTCCAGTAAGCCAGCGTAAGTAGTAAGATACTTTAACGGACTGACTGATTGTTTTTAATCACAGTTCTTAAGGCTATTTGAAGTGCATGTTGGCGAAGTATTCCATCAGTGAACGTTCCGCTAACTCAATCCTTAATGAGTGACTACTTGCTGAGATGGAAACCTTATGTTCCTCCACCGCTAATAAAACATCCCAGTGGACAATTGGTACCTGGAATAACCAACAGCTGCAGTTGTAACCATTATTCTAAATCCTGTGTTTAAATTCAAACCCATGTACCGCGTTAGTACCAGGTGAACTCCCTTATCAGTTGGCTACCATGTACAAATTGGTTGAAATTAAATTCGGACAAAGAATGTATTAAAGAGCACAAGGAGCATTGCATCAAATCTATTCCACGAACAACGAACACTGGAAGAACCCACTCAAAGACTATGTTTAAATGTATCCTTGTATTTTATAAGTATGTACATAGTGTTCTGCTAAACAGCCGTTTTTGTGTCAGAAAATCTTGCCAATTTTTCCAAAGCCCATTATCACTCAGAATATATGTCGGAATATTGTATTTTGGAAACACTTGGATACTCGGATGTCATTTAAAATTACCGTAACGCCAAAGAAATAAGTTACTTAAATTGGAAAATAATAACTCAGCGGACTTAATTGTTTGTCGAAACATATCTCTCTTCCAGAATAAATTTTTAAAAAATTGTTTCTATATCCAATCTGCCAAAACATGAGTGTCTAAAATAGTCATTTAAAGATTAACTGTGAATTCATTTTCAATTTGAATGGTCAGTTTATACGTAACATGGATCATTATATGTGTAATATACCAGAACAACTTACAATCTACCGTGTCTACAACTCTCATCCTATTTGTGTTACTTTATATTAGGCCTACTTAGCTCTATAGTAGGTAGAGAGTATTGGGCATGTAACCCGAATGTCCTGTGATTGATTCCCGGTGGAGGCAAGCAAATTTGTCTCTTTACTTTAATTCAATATCTGTATTCAGTTTTCTTATATAATCTGGGTCTATATAATGTGCTTCCTGTTAAAAAGAAGCATCGTTGATAAATCGCTGATAAATAATAACCATGGGCACACAATCAAATGGTTTTCCTCTATTAGTGATTGTCTTGAATTAAATTTGTGGTCCAGTTGTGTATCCGTAGATTGCGTTTGCGCCCATCTCAATGGTTATGTTTCCATTTAATAAGATTTGTCCATGCGTATTAGGCTTAGCGGAAGAGGTTATTAGACACCGTTGATTGGTTTACTAACCTAATCGAGCATCCTTGTAATTGTATCGCCCCGTATTTTCGGTTAATTGAGAAATTGGCTTGATCAAAACGCGTATTTACGTAGATAGCCAACAACAGTTCAAGGCTTAGTTCTTCGATTGTTATATTGATTCGTGCTACCATCGACAAATTGTATTATTATACCTACTGACCATAGAATAAATACTGTCTTCCCCAAGACTAAGCTATAAGGAAGAAAATATAAATAAAACATTATCCCATTCATGGTACTTAAGATAGAGCTTACAAATTATTCATGTATATTGAACAACCTTTTCTGTATATGCCGTTTGGGTTATCGATATACAATCTGTAACCTCAAACTCATCTGAACTGTTCGTTATAACATGGAAATGTAAATATTTGATCGACTGTGTAGATGTTTGTAAAATGAATTCCACGTTAATTATGTTAAAATGGTCTATTGTTGGGGATATGTTATCTCAGCTCAACTTGATTGAAAGTAGACAAAATCTTATGTGGACTTGAAGCCTTTTTAAATAAATATCATCTTACCTTGACACGATTAAACCAAGGAAACGCCAAAGGAACGGAGGTGAACTGTTTATGATGAAAGACAGACGGTCAAATAGCACATATATCTGTATTTTAAATCAATTAAAAAACAAGCCATCTACTTAAAGTATTCCCCACTGTAAAATATTACGTCAAGAACAACTTAAAATAAAATGAACTCAATTTTTATC
>JAVFBW010164190.1:0-11481 GCA_034783835.1 Mopalia ciliata
CAGATTTGTTTGGGATGTTCTGTATTCCTGTCCGTCGTCATATTAGTGAAATACCCTTGAGTACGACGTTAAACACCAATCAAACAAACAAAACTTCGCGACTAGCGAACCCGGCTTCACCATCCCCACGACCCGACTGGGTGACTCTTCATCTCCATCACCCAACCACCCACGGTCAACGCCTGTCTTTGAACACTCTGTCTTCTTCATCTAAGACCACGATCTTCCACGAAAGAGGCTTTTAATTGGTAAAGACTCAATCAACCCAATGCCACGATGAATTCCCCTGGTGTCATGGTGACTGTGCTTATAGTGCATTGAAACAAACAAACGAATACACACATACACAAGCGCGAAATTTGTTTTAGTTTTTGGTGAGTACTTTTTGATCATTCACAATCACGTCGTTGTCCAAATACGGGAATGGGAGTGGGATAATATATGATTACAGGAAAACACCCCTTGGAACTCGTGCGACACGTCCGGGAGTTTCAGCGTTCGCTGGAGTTGTGTGGTGTTCATCGTACCGAAGCCATGTTTGGTCACATCTGAAAGGCACATAGTATCTTCCAGATGCTATCCACTTCAATCAAGTTGTCGAATTCCGTATAACATATCGTTTTCGACAGAGGTCTCCTTTTTGGGTAGGTTTAACCCATCGTCCCTGTGTAAATTGGCAGATAGATCGAAACAAAACAGAATAAGGCTAGTCGTCTTGAAAATCGTGGCGTGAGATGTCGTTCCTTTCATCCCAATAGGCTTTCCTAACACAAGTGAATAAGTTGAAATCCGAGCGGACAGACAAGTGCTCTTTGAAGCTCGTTATATTGGGTTGTGGTGGGATTTGACGCCCGTTCATGTACAGGGCCAGGTAGTTAATTTCCATGTGCTAACATTGGCGTAGGTTTTCGCTACAAGTACCGTCAAAGGCTGTTTTGTTGACCATGTAGAGAACTCAACATTTCGATTGCACACTGACGAATAAGTTTTGTTCGAAAAGGGAAGCCTTTTGACTTTGACATCAGCGAGTTCAATGGGTGGAGTGATTTGTACTGTGCACCGTGCACCTGTATGTCTCGGAGGCCTGTTCTTGACCTGTGAGGCCACGGAAGGGTTTATTGAGCACGGGTGAGTCGCGCTCGCACGGTGACTTTGTTGAAGGGATATTGGTCTAAAAACCCGATGTACCTGTCTACCGATCGACAGTCGCTAGTCCGCGTCATGCGGTTGACAAAGCCATTGTTTTCATTGTTGCTGCTGTTGAATTACCTAGCTATGTACAGGAAAGCCGCCGACAAGTGGTACCCTTTCGCTTCATTTTCGTTAGATAGTAAGGTTTTGATGTAAGCCCACTTATGGGTACATGTTGGTGGACGCATTCGCCAATTTGCCGTTAAACTTGCTGCCAAAAGCTGTACAGTCATAGATTAGAAGGAGCGGCTTTATCCATTCCTGCAAGTCCAAGCCTTGACTTTCAAAAAGGTTTTGGCCAAATCCATGTACGTGTAATTATAGGCATTGGTAATGCTGCTTCCACAGGGCCACCGTCACCGATGCTGGCTATGCGGCTGTACTTTTCACACCGAAAAACCCAAACTGCCCTGGGTCGCACCGCTCACAAGTCAAACTCACCGCGTATTCCATAGCGCGTGGGAGGTTGTACGAACGACATTATTAGCTGAACGTAGCGGGTTGAATCCATTTTGAGAGTTATTTTATAGCCCGTGGATGATGCACGGTGATTCACAGGGAAGACCGGGTCGTGGTTTGCGCTGTCCTGTCGTTTTGCTAGGGTGAGGAGCTGTAAGACGGCTTTGGTCACACGACAGTTCATTGCCTATTTGACTGGGATTGCCTACGATCCCCTTACCAAGCCGAAATGGAACAAAATTCGAAATTCACGCGATTTTGTTAATAGCATCACTGGTGCCCTGCGCTCAAGAGAAGCAGTCCTGGGAAAATCTCAAGCAAATCAGCCACACATGGCAAAACTCACATAGGTTTTGTATGAATGTTCATCTTGTTGTTGTTGTTTTTGTTGTTGTTTGTACACGTATCAATCTTCTTGCAGGTTTTCGTTTGGATTGTCCTACTACGGCCTTGTTCTCAGCACAGGAGCGTTACATGGTTCAAAATATATCAATTTCTTAATAGGGTCTTCTGTGGAGATCGCAGCATTTGTCATCATATTGATGCTACCGAAAACGTGAGTTTGCATAAAATAAATACTAGAGAATATTTTATTTTAGCAAAAACAATTTGATTTCACAGTGTTTCCATCCTTTTTTAAAGAATATTTTAATTTTAATTGACGCAAGTCCATGCCAGCTAGATCCAGCTCAGAAGAAAATATTCAGTGTCTAGAAAAGCCATGGCAAGGTTACATGTAATTTGTGCTAGCAGATTTATTCCGAGTAACTCTCTATTATAACCCGTGGGGAAAAGAGCACCTCTATCCAGTAAGGGTATAACAACAATCTACTGGCGACTGTAACTTCCAAGTTACCCAATGCCTGACAATGCTGCGAAGAGAATCGTCACTCAGTCATCGTCAATTGATTTCCAAATTAACACAGAATAACATGAAGAAATAGCGAGTCAAACTGAAGCCTGAATAAAAGGAGATTTAAAAACAATTGCACTTTATCTGACCGTAGACCTATCACTCGATCATTTGAAACTTGCCTCTTCTTCTCTCAGTAGAACCTCGACAATGACGTCAGATAGATACTACACACAGCGTTGATCTCGAATTAAATGGTGCTTCCTAACCTATATTGAGTCAAAGTTTCATTGAAAGATATGCTAATTTTATCTCCATTTTAAAATATGACTGAGTTGCCTAAGTATGATCCGGAATTGTTCGAAACAGATATCGACCATGTGTTTATAAGCCCGGTTAGCGTGTTTTACAGAACAATTAGAAGTGGTATTCCTGCAATGAAATAATAAATCTTATTGAACTCGGTACATACACTATCCAATAATCCAGAACTCCTGTCGAACCATCACAGGGGCGATTAGCTTGTTTGTGTTATCATTGATAACGTGTGTTACACATACATTCGAGAAAAGAAATAATTAAGTAAAGAAAGAAATGGTGTCAAACAGACAGGAAGAATGCCCTATGAAAGTATGACGTCATGTCACCCCAGCTGGGCTTATCTGTGAAGGCGCGCGAAGCAACCCTGGTAAACTTTATTTTTCGAATGTATAACGGATCATTGTGCAGAAGGAAGATTCCCATCATCAGATGATATCATGGGATAACCCCCCCCCCCCCCCATTCCCCCCTAACCCCCGCAAACCTTGCTATAAGTGGTCCACATTGTTAGTTTGATGTTGAAGCATGGTTAAAGCAATGGTGTTTCCAACACTGCTTCACAATTATTTCAGTATAAGAAGACGCCGAGCTCTGTTTGTCTGTTACTTATTGAGTGGGGTGACCTGTATAACAGCCGGTAATCTCACAGGTATGTGTGGATTTATCTATTTTTTTAATGTAATTAGTTGTCTAAATACTCCGTTATTCAATTCTATATTCAATGTCATTTTATGCATATGACGTCGATATAGTTCAACTGTAAATATACACACTAACACAACCAACCAGTAGCTTCAGAGTGTGGGCGCTTCTATTGGTGTAATTATCCTACAGTGGGTTTCGAAGTTAAATCATGAATTTAGTAGAATTACCGACTATACCGGTTTTATATCCCAATCGTATAATTTTTGTATCCTTTTATTAGGTTAACATGTTGCCTACATTTTACTTAAATTTCAGTTTACAGTTCCGGTGGTAGCACAATGAATAGGGCTAACTCCTGCGTCTTAGCCATACGGCCTATCCTAACTCATGGTGAAAGTTGGAAATTGATACGCCGGCCGGCCTCTCAAAACACATATTCCATTTTTATCTGATTTTGTTTTTGGATAGAAAAATCACAATAATCTAACTCCTTCTTTCTTTTCTGACGTTTAAATAAAGTTTTATTTGAATTTTTCGCTCGATTTGACACGTTTAAGTTATCTCCCTTTGCAATAATAAGATTGAAAATCGTAAAAAAAGGAATATTGCAAGTAGGTAAAATACTGATCAATGGTTTCAGTCAGTGTATCTTGAAAAAATCAGAGAAAAATGATAAACAGTTTTTTTGAGACTGGCCATAGCGGCCTATCGATTTTCAACTTTCCCTATGGGTTTAGATAGGCGGGACATAGGGCTAAGACGGAGGAATGAGCCCTATACATTGTGTTATACCGGTGGAAGAGAGAAATGACGGATTAGCAACAGATACCTGAACCGTTTTTCTGTATTTTCAACAAGGCTTATGTGCGATTTCAAAGCTCATATGGCATGCAAAATGTGTCCGGAAGTTCAGTATATCATATACAGGCCTAATCGGATGTAACTAATTGAACTCACAATAGCGGGTTATTGAGAAATAATTGCAATTACATAGTTATGCGCACTCTATCTAGATAAGGCTACATTGTATGAGACACTAGATGTGTAGGAGATACAGAACTCTGCATCGACTCAATCAAAGGTACAAACGGACGACCATGGCTTTGGCGGTGGATGAATGCTTGAATCTCTAGTATGTGGTTTCAATAAGGAAGGTACATACTTAACCACAGAAGAAATAATTGTAACATATGACTATTCTGTTTAGGGCTACGACTCGTCTGAGACAATTTACCTATAATGATTTACCTAGGTTACTTTACTTTTAGAAGAAAAAAAAATTAAATATGTATCCTAACATCACGTGCGAGCGGTCTATGAAGCGATTGATTATCAGAACAAATCTTTATTATTATTATTAGCTTGCTAAATCTATTTCAAATGCCATTTGCCCTTGGAAAAATCCGGTTGCAGTCGCAAAATACAACCCGGCCACGATTAATGGAATAATGAGAGTTTTGGAAGTACATAACAGATCACTCCTAAAGCCACACATGTCATCATTCTATAGGTCACTGAGTCAATCTCAAATGGCCAATTTCATGTGCTGGAATGTCAAAGTTAAGAAGGCTAATTTAAGCAAATATTGTTATTTGATGACACAAATGATAACTTGCACATATTGTCCTTTGAATACTATTCCACCAGAACTGACCTACTATGGCAAGCCGTTTGATCACTTTTACCGTTATTGTATTGAATTATTTTCCACATATATGAAATTCTTTTCAACATATGTAAAATAAATGACTTCATTTAACATATGTGGAATTGAGTTTCACATATGTGGAAAAGAATAAAACATATGTGGAAAAGAATTTTACATATGTGAAATTCTTTTCCACATATGTAACATTAATTATTTATTTTACATATGTTGAAAATAATTTCTGTTCTGTTAAAAAGAATTCAACATATGTGAAAAAGAATTCAGCATATCACGATTGTATTTTCCCCCACACATCTGTGTGTGTGTGTGCGTGGTGGGGGTATTTTCACTGCAACAGCGAAAATGGCAGTATAAATATGGCTTAAATATTAAAAAAAAGGACAACAATTCTTGTCTGGCCTTTCAACCTCAGTCTCAAGAGGCTATTTCGTTATACTAAAAGATTGTTCTGGGGGTTTAACACCGTACATCAGGTCGTGTCAGTCATAATACGGCGTGCCAGCCCAATAGGTAATGGAAACCATCAACGACGTCACCGGACAAAGCAAAAGGGGCTCGTTTCACAAAGCAACCTTAGCTTACTTGAACGTAACTATCGTGTTACGTTTTGGGTGAGCTAAGATCGCTTTGGGACGGTCCCCAGACAACCACAAGACCAGGCAACATCATTTCGGCTTGTTGACAAAGTCCGTTCTACCCCCGAAAGAGCTAGAAACATTCAGCATTCGAACATGTTAAAGTGAAATTTCTTTATTTCACTGACATACAAAATACTCATAACAATACATGCTTCTGAAGAAGTGAGTGTCAACGGGGATTATAAAAATAAATATGTAAAATTGCTAAATCTACATAATCTTTATACGGTACATGTATTAAGGTTAACCAAGCCTGCGCAAATGTGACATTATGGCACGCCAAAGCCACATGTAACATGTTATGCCAAGAAATGTATACGTTTTTGCAAAGTTTTATTTTTTATCCAGCATTGACCTGATAATCTATCTACTGATAGAGGAATCTGCAGAGTATAGGCTTACCTGAAGTCATCTTCCCTTGCAAGGATCAAAATGCGTAAGACGAGATTTTCACATTTCTACCCTTGCTACAATTCTCGGCTAAAACGTGGCAAAAGTTGAATAGGTCTATCGTAGAAACAAGCAGCCAATCAGAAAGTCGTTTGCACATAATAATCGACAACCAATCTAATTAAAATCAGATCTCAAAAACGCTCCCCGTGTTTTGTTTGTGGCTAAATTGAGATCTTAAGCAATCACTCTAATCACACTGTTTAATTGGGTCAAGCCTACTGGTGTTCGCGAAAGGTCACAGTTTCAGTTGTCAAAAAAAAAACACAAAAAACCTACCGGAAGCACGGGCCATGGTAAACACCAAATTCAGCCAAAACAAGCAGAAGTTGTCTTTTCTTCCGTGTATATGTTGTAAGTCACATGTAAACCAGGGACAAAGCAATTCCACTCACAATTTATTATTTGAGGAGGTTTTGTTGATTGTGCGTGCATGAATCGAAGACAAACAAGCATTGAGACACTGTAGATTATGGTGTCTGTGAAGATATCAGGACAGATTAATGGAACCAATATCGTATCCTGTATGTATATAACATATAGCCTAGTTGTCATCCGGTGTTAAGACCGCATCTTTAATTCGAATTGAAGCTCCATTTAAAAAATCTACCGTATGCAGTATATCTAGCTTAGTTTCATAGCTCTATTCATTCGTACCTAATGAGGTACTAAGGAATATAACTATGAAACTAAGTAAGCTACAGTATAGCCTACATTGGCCTCAATGTTATTAATGTGTGAAAGGTTGCAGAGACTTGTATATCTCTCTTGGAAAATATCTAAATAATTTTAAAGAATTTCACCATATAAACTCTATTATTCACGAAAAACTAGGGCCAGACTATAGATGGTAAATATGAAGACACTTGTATTGTCGAATAGCTGCATAAGATATCAAGTGTCATCTATCAGCTTTGCGACGCACACTGCAATCTATCATGGATGAAAGACTGATTTGTTTTTTATCAAAGCGCCTCGGACCTGTGGTCTTTAGGCTAGACCTACTATTATATCATCGATTGGCGCTTTAAATATATAATAAACACAAGTTTAAACGAAGTTGTATAGCGATAAATAAATATCCGTTCAGCTACTAGATCCAATATATCACACTCAATCTAAATTATACTAGAATAAAAAATATTGTCCCAAACTGTTTAGTTTTACAACTTTTGAAATCGTATTTAGGCTACACCCCGAAAACGAATAAAACAAACTATAGCCACGTTTTTACGTGGCGCAAAAAGGCCTAATTTATACCGTTATCTAGAAGCAAGTCTGTTGCTTCTTTAGCTCATATAGACTTACGATTATTATACGAAATAACTTTAAAGCAAAAGTATCATTGCCATGTATAAATCAGGATGAATTACAGCGAACAAGTAAGATGAGCGGCTGACTACATTTTAACCGTTGGAAGTATAAACTTGAAGTATATATTTGTTATGAATGATTCTTGTTTGGGTAAAGGGGCAATACTCTCACAAGGTTATCAAATACTACTTTTGCAAACTTACAATAGAGTTATTCCCCTTTTTCTGATTTTTGTCAATCTGCTTCATTTAAAAAAACCGTCGCTGTCGAACCTCAATGGCATTATGTAGCAAATAGTCCATTGATCTTCGGTAAGTCACAATAAAATGCACGTTCATCGTCAGTTAAAAAGTTACTGTATAAATAAATCGGGAAAATGGACTATGCTGTAATACGAAATCGTTACATTTGTTCCATTGTATGTTGGTCAACATTTTCTTTTACACACCTTACAACACAGCTGAATTGCCCGTAACTATGGCTTTCAATAAATATCCGACAACTGGTGTCATTGGAATAACGCTAAGGCGCGTGTTTCTCCCGAAATTACAGTCGGCCTCCGAAAGACAGATTATACTTTATAGTTTCGAAATGAATATGCATATAAAAATAAAAAAATTGTCACAATTTGTCACGCGGTAGAACATAGTAGGCCTACATGGCTTTCAGTTTTTCATGAACATTAGGTACACCAGAACTATAAGAAGATAAAATGGAATACTGTTAAATATCAAAAAAATTATCATAGAAAATAGTATTTGAGTTATCATAGTACTTTAACAAAAAATCACATTTTTGTTTATTTGAATTTAACTATTTAATACCATTTATCATCAGAGTTTTAGGGTTTATTTTTCATGTGAACAAAGACTAAGATGGATAGGGAGTTTTTAACACTGTTCTAATCCACAACAACAACAACAACAACAAAAAGATTCATTTCGTTTTTGCTTAAAGACATTATGCAGACTGCCACCAACCGATTACAAATGCTACGTTACCTCCCATGCATGGTCCCGAGCGCTGCCCATTCTAAACATTACTCGCGGACCTACCTGCGGAGATTCCAACTCTAGGGTATCAACGAGCCATTTTGTCTGGTTTCCGGAATATCGGCAACCAGCTTTCAGCGCGCAGCAATACTCGTCGCATCATACCGTGGATGTTACTACCGAATATTTTGTAAACAACAACACTTGTCTCGCTTTATTTGTTTTAATAAAATGTGGTTTTTGTGGTTAAAATATCTATACTTTGATTTCGGTTCTGTTATTTGTTAAATGCATATACTCGCTTGTACAGATCAATAAACACTTTATAATTTTTTTTCTTACAATATTTAACATTTAATGCGTACATGTATAAATATTTGGAATAAAAAATAGGTCAAGTTCTATGTCTATACACACAGCTGAGGATCAAGTCTTAATCTAACCAAAATTAAAAGCCGTTACTAGCCATTCAAATTCAAAAAGTTATTGGTATCATGCTGGCACACCATTGTATAAGTGAAATAACCTGAAGTCTGATGTCAAGTCCAACTTAAACAAAATTAAACCCGACAAAGAGATATGGCTATCTTCTGGTACGGGGACTGGGAGTGATATATTGATGTCTTTCACAGTTCGCGCATGGTCGGTTCACAAGACACTATGATATACATTTGGTTACTTGTTATTAAACACATTTTCCGAGCTTAGAATAAGACCGTGTGGCTGTGCGGTCTAGGTGGCCAGCATTTACTGCTTGGGATTCAGTGCCGGTGCTGAGGATCAACGTACATGTCGATTCCCGTACGTGTTTCAACCTGCAAAATTTTCTAAACTTTCCAATCTTTGAAAAGTGTAAAAGTGTTATTCCCAAATAAAGAAAATTTTGCAGAATAAACTCCCCGTTATATGCACTACGGGCTGTTCCTACGTGTGACGGTTTATCAGCCGTCTTTGTAATGCTGAACATATCTGGGGATTGTTGTGATTTATGACTCCAGCAGTCGCTGCTGCTTGAAATATTTACGTATTCTTTAATTTTCCACGTCATTGCAAACGATAAGACTACATCAGACCCTTTCTTCCACACCATCCGTACCGCGTAACCCTCGTACATAAAATTAATTAGCCCAACGACACTTGTTAAAACTGCTGACCCAAGACACCCATTGTCGATGGAAGTATATAAGACTTGTACAATTTTTGTCAGCTTGACTTCAACCCGGAAGTCAGGAACTATGTATTTTAAATTTGTATCGTCTTGTATTTATGAAGGTTTTGATTCGGCAAATCTTGAGGTATTTCATTTCCACACTTGATTATGAATTAAATTTTGGCAAATGTAGGGTGCAACTTTTTTAATACAAATCCCGAAAAACAGGGGATAATTATCGAAAAGATGGCTCGGCAATACCTTAGAGCTGGAATCTCCTCATGAAATCTCGAGGTAGGTCCGCGAATAACGTTTAGAATGGAGTGCTGTCATGAGAATGCTGGCATAAGACACATTTTAAACTAGGCCTATGTTCAAGTAGACTTATCCTGAATTGAAAAATCGGACGCCGGGCTTGAATTAGTGGGTACGTTGTACAAAATCTTGAATATTACTACATACACCCTTTACATTGCAGTCTATCGTGTGGCAACTTGTCATATTGAACTTTTTCTTTTGAAAAGTCACTCTTGAAATATCCCAAAGAAACAATATTTTCTAGTGCCCTGAAAATTTTGTAAACGAAAGTTTTCCTCACAATACTTTCACATACATTTAATGAAAATCAATATTGTTAGCCCACCACCACGTAGAGTTTGTTTGTTTGATTGATTGGGATTTAACGTCGTACTCAAGGGTATTTCACCTACATGACGATGTGCCAGCCCAATGGGTGAAGGAAACCACACCTCGACGACAACAACAGGACGCAATACAGACGCCACAAACAGATCAGCTTCCTGCTCCCCTTTAGCTCTAAGAGCACCAGGGCAACATGAAGCTCCCTCCAACCGCCCGCGCCACCACGTAGAGAGACTTTGATAAGACACACATTGGTTACGTAGTGTTATACGGTTCTCTGTGTGGTAACACCGTCCAGTTCTATCAAAAGTCAAATTAATTTCAAGAAATGTTTTATCTTATTTTTTTTATCGAAACGTCCCTGGATCTTCCATCGCATCGGCTTAATTGATTTATATGTTTCTAGTACATAATATATTAGGCCTAAACATTCGGGTAAACACTCCGTTGAATGTTAATCTGAATCATCTCCACCCTGGGCAAATCTAGCCTCCGATTTCCAACACTTCCCATTCATTGCCTTACAGCCGGGCTGCGAAGCCTATTGTAGCTTAGTAAATGTTTCTCGGTTATCATTTTTCATTGTTTTGTGCGCTATATGTAGAGTGGTGCCAGTTTTGTACCAGTGTACATAAAGAAGGATTGTACGCTAAGTGCTAAGGTGCGGATGATGGCTCCTTAGTACAACCAAGGGCTCTATTTTAAAGAGTGCCGAGGAGCGGGAAGAGTAGCGCCCTCGTCGCGCTGTAACAGGTTGAATGTTATGACAGTGGTTCTGGGAGTGGACTCGTTGACAAGAGAAGGGAAACATAAGCCTGATATACTAGTACGGAGAACGGGTGTGCTGGGTCAGCTGTTTAAAAACGTTTTACCACATCTTCGCTAGACAAGACTTTCATTCCAAACTAATCTGCATTACCACCATTGGCGGATCGAGCGCATATAACCAGAATTACAGATACACTATCTGGTGGATAAAATGACCTTGGTTCGAGTTAATGCGCTGATAACATATGTTGAATTTCACGCTCACATTTTTACAATGCGTTTAACTTTGTAAAACACTGTTGGAATATACACTGTTTGTTTGTTTGATTGGTGTTTAACGTCGTACTCAAGGGTATTTCACTTATATGACA
Organism: Mopalia ciliata; assembly: GCA_034783835.1. Classification (NCBI taxonomy): domain Eukaryota; kingdom Metazoa; phylum Mollusca; class Polyplacophora; order Chitonida; family Mopaliidae; genus Mopalia; species Mopalia ciliata. The sequence goes on from JAVFBW010164190.1 coordinate 11,464, forward strand.
ATGGACACAAATACAGAA
>JAVFBW010164212.1:0-11480 GCA_034783835.1 Mopalia ciliata
CCCCCCCCCCCCCCCCCCCCCCAACACACACACACACTTGCCCTAATTAGTGTTTCTATAAGATGTATTTGAAGCTTATATATATATATATACTGTATATTGGTAAGCCTTGGAATTGAAAGAGCTACAATTCTTGTTCCAGTTGTAAGTACATGTACTACATCTATGTGTAAAGGAAAGCAGGTTCCAGACACTGCTACTGACAGATGTGCAGCAGCACAATATTGTGCAGGGGCCAGCTTTTTACCTGCTTTTTGTACATCTAATCTGCAATGTAATCAGTGTTTTTTGTCGGCTATAATTGGGTTATTTGTTTTATGAATATGCTACTCCTATTTAAGTATTATTTATAAATCTGTGCAGGGTATGACTTAGGGTCTGGTCACGGTAACCTGTTTATAGGTTTCCAATATTCCATAGCGGGTCACCCATTTCACAAAATAGGTTAAATAAGTCATTTTCTGTCTTTTTGTACAATCAAAAATGTGTATTATTTTGGGGGTGTTTATTAGGAATATTACCATTTTTCATAATAAAAAAATATAGGCCCACTTTCATTCTATGCATGTACATCATCAGGAATATTAAAATAAAAAAATACAAGATTTTATTCAAGTACATATATTGAAAATGAGAACTGAATGTTAACACCATGTAGCAGTGTTTTCCAGGAGATAGCCTGATGGGAGTAAAAAGACCGTTTAAAAAATCACTCCTCTGCATGTTAACGTCACCAGTGAGAGTTGTCTCTCTTACATAAAGAGTGACATTTTACAAGTTGACTGTACAGTACTGCATACATGTAGGGCATACATACAAGTATTTAATAGGATATATAGGTCTAAATGTATAAATTTGACACGATTTCAATGATTGGTTTTCTCAAGTCATCAAAAGTTTTAAGTTAAGAATACCTCAGGAAAGGCAATATTTTCCTTTATGTTGGTATAACACTTGCTTAGTTTGAGAAGCTTTTTGAGAAGCTTTGAAGAGGAAATGAATAATATGCAATTGAAGTAACCGGAATACAATGCCCTTTTATTTTTTATCAATTTAAAAATCACATGAAATATATATAAAAAAAATAGTTAGGTCGTAGGAGCTTTGTCTATATAACAAAATGAAAAAAAAAATTTGGATTGCTTTAGTAAATTTATGTGTGACTGAATTGATCTTAATTAGTTTAATTTGGCTACGTGTAGGCATCTATCTCATTACTGAACTTTGATTTCATTCTCTGGTTCTGTCCGTCATCCATCAGGTATAGAAATGAGTCACATGATGTGGCTTTGGCAATTTACGAGCATTTTTATGTTTCCGCTCATAATTAGACAAAGAACAAAGGACAATCTGTCAAAATATAAGTGAAATACCCTTGAGTACGACGTTCAACCCTAATTAAACAAATAAATCAGACAATGGTTCCTGAATGATCAAATCCCTTGTTTAATGTTTTGTTTTGTTTTGGGATTGTTCTGCTTGAACTGACTGTTCCAGGAATCCTGGTGAATAAAATAGAAGTCAACAATTTATAAGTAAGGCAAGTTATTGTGGGATGCTTAGTTACAACGTTAAAATAAAATTCAGCGCATAACTGTGGTTATTGGAATCTCGAGTGAGACAAACAGGAAAGACAAATAATGACGCAATTTTTGTGCAGCCTTGCGCTTAACATGGTCACAACAAGGCAAAAAGCCAAACAAATGATATCTTTGTGCATGACACTAAATAAATTGAAACGTTAATTGGAGCACTTCGAGCTGTCATTGACAATATTGAGCGTGACACCCATCATCTCTCTGAAAGTCGTGTTATAGCTGAAGTGTATCATGCTTCAATGTAATTAAATTTAATTGCAACACACAAAATCCAATCTGAAAAGTTTTTTTTTTTTTTTTTTTTTTTGTTGATTGCAGTTTGTGTAAACGATTTTAATCCAGGTCAATTTGTAAAAGACAGATGTTCTCAGCTTTCATTTAGATAGATAATTGAGGAGACACCCTTATAAATGACTGTTGTTAAGTCTGATTTTTCTTGAAGAAGACAATATATTATTAATGACAGCTATTGTCCACGTGGTTGGAGATGGAGCCAGTCTGTATGATCGATCCTGGCCCAATCACATATACTAATTGGTGTTGTACACCATGTTAGGGTATTTCACTTATATGACTGGTGTATTCGAACAGTAATTGACACTGCCACAACCATAAAATATGTGATCTATTTTGATATTGTTGGAAAGTTAATATATATATGTAAGATAAAGAAACAAATTATTATTAAACCAAGTAACATTTGATTGCTCTTGGCACAGAACATTTACATTCTGGCTCTATTAAGTGGGACATTAGATAGATTGATTGATTGCAGTTCAATGAAGTACTCAAGAGGTATCATTTAATTCTATGACATTGATATATTTTAATTGTAAATAGCCACACTAGCTGAACCATAATATTTGAAGGAACGCAACAGTTTGATGGCATAGTCTGCCTCTCTCTAAAGGAGGCACTTGTGGAAAAACTGACATATGATGTATGACGCAGTCGCAAAGGCAGAGAACAATTTTCCTTTCTGGCTAAAGAAAGTACGTTCTGAGCGGAGTCATTGCACAGTCATTTATACTTCATCATTATAAGTCATCATTGCATGCACTGTACATGTATTTGTTTGTTGGTAGATGGATATTTTGGGGGATATGTACACCCAAATTTCCAATCATTTTTCTTCTTTAGAAATGGTTAATACAATTTTTATTTTTTTATTTTTCGGAATGAACCTGTATTTTTATAGTGGTGATAGTATGGCTACTTTATTGTGTAGTAAACTACCAACTTGTTAATAACACACACACAGAAGCAAGGATTAGAAATCAACCAAAAGAACTAGTCTATGTTTAACCGTTATTTTTTTTTAACATTAAGGATATTGCATATAGATTATTCAGTACTATTAGTGGTAGAGAAGATATATCATAATGAATTCTAAAATAGTTTTATCTGATTAAAGTTTGTCTTTAATTGATTAAATCTTTTGACACTGCAGGAAAATTAACCATTAAGCACGGGGTAAAACACAAATCAATCAATTGATTATAAATTTACAATCCCGATGTCTTGCTGTAACTAAGTGGTATTTAAGAGCAGCAAAGAAGCCAACCAAGGGCCAGTTGATCAAAAGGCTGTAAGTTGCTAACACCAGATTAAAGCGCTTACAGAGGATGACAGAAACATGTAGATCTTCAACATGGCGTGTACTATATGAATGAGTCAACTCAGGCATATGAACGAGTCACAAGATGTGGCTCCGGCAATTGCGGGGGAGTTTTTATGAGGTTTCCTCCTAGTTTTCCAACGTAATAAGGCAAGGAACAGTGTGAAGTGGACAATTTGTCGTCATATAAGTGAAATAGCATTCATTAAGTATGATGTTAAACCCCAATCAAACAAACAAACAAACAAACAATCCTGGTTTTCCACCATAGTAAAGCAAGGAACAGTGTGAAGTGGACAATCCATTGTTATATAAGTGAAATAGCCTTGAGTATGATGTTAAACCCCAATCAAACAAACAAACAATCCTGGTTTTCCACCTTAGTAAAGCAAGGAACAGTGTGAAGTGGACAATCCATCGTTATATAAGTGAAATAGCCTTGAGTATGATGTTAAACCTCAATCAAACAAACAAACAATCCTGGTTTTCCACCATAATAAGGCAAGGAACAGTGTGAAGTGGATGATCCATCATCATATAAGTGAAATAGCCTTGAGTACGACATTAAACCCCAATGAATCAAACAAACAAACAATCAGGATGGAATATCATCATCTAATACAGGATTCAAATTAAAAGCGCTTTGGGCAAACGACCGACAAGACAGGACATTTCTGCTCAAAACAACAAGCTAATTTTGTTTACCATATTAGTTTAATAAACACAGATGGCTCACTATGAATATTTGTTATAATTAAAAGCTGTTTCCAATCTTATTTCATGTAGAAATCATCTTGGATTGAAAAGAAACTGATAGGTTAACGTTGAAGTAATAAGTGTTCATCTTATTGTACATGTATGCCATGGGTTTGGAAACATCTGTGTCTTGTTACCTGTCATAATTTATGTGATTAATCACAGAAATTCCATTGGTGTAGTCATTTTCTTTTCCATAGACTGTAATTGATATCATAATCCAAGTGTTACTATCAGTAAATGTTGTTCCTGTTCTTTCATTTGAAATCAAAACTATGATTTATCATGTAAATTATTTATAAACCTAAACAAAACTGGAAATATTAGAATCTGAACAAGAATGTGGAACACAGCGTTGTCACTGATATCCAATGTATTAGATATTGACGTTAAAATCTCTATTATAAAACCTTTAGGTAATATACAGATTATTCTTGATTTGTGTTTTTAATTTGCCACAAAAATCCTCTATGGCCTATGGTATTTGGTAAAGTCCTCAATTTATCAGAAACTGTTATATCATAATTTTGGAGATATTCTGATTGAGTTAAAATGAAATTGTGGAAATTTCATGAGAAGCCCAGCAATTCTCTCTAATGATATTAGATAAGTTGTACTCGCAGTGTGCCTTTCAAAGCTGCACATGTACAATTCTGTGATATTACAAACCATTGTTAAATGTTTATTCATCACACTTGTGAGCACACCTATTGATACATTGTTAAGTGACCTTCATGTAATATTATAATTAAGTTGCCAAGAGATGTTATGAAATTTATGAAACTAGGGAAAGTTAGGCTGGTGTTTCTATTGAACCGCTCTTAGGCTGCCCTCACATAAAGGAAGAAAGGCTTCCAATTAAAAATCACTACATAGCTCTCATTTCATGTAATTCAGTAAAGCCCTGTATATCTGCAATATGTGACACATTTAATCAGAATGTATAATTATTTTCTTTATGTGACAATATCTGACATAAAGGTAGAAAGGCTTTCAATTAAAAATCACCACATAACTCATTTCATGTAATTCAGTAAAGTCCTGTATATCTGCAATATGTGACACATTTAGTTAGAATGTATCATTATTTTCTTTATGTGACAATGTCTGACATAAAGGTAGAAAGGCTTTCAATTAAAAGTCACCACATAACTCGTTTCATGTAATTCAGTAAAACCCTGTAAGTCTGTTATATGTGACACATTTAGTTAGAATGTAAAAATTTATGGTGTTTATGTGACATCGTCTTGGTGAATCCTCTTAGCTGATTTCTATGGAGCATACCATATCCTGGTTGACCCATCCCCATCGCCTTATGATTTCATTTCCATCTATCATACGTGTATGTGGGCAGGTGTAACAGCAGCTGGCAGAAAGTAAGAGGAGGGAGCTGGAGGGTGTATTCAGTTTACCTCACAATAACCATTACCAATCCAGAGAAGTATCCAAAGCCATTTTAGTTACGGCAAACGTATGGGCACCCAAACTATTTTGAGCCCCAATTAATGTCAATATATTACTATTTTCATAAATTCCTGTTTAAATTAAGCTAAAAGCAGATTCAGAACCCTGATCAAGGTCTGAATAATTTGGGATAGGAACCTGGGAAATTTTTCTAGAAACTGCTCTGCAATCATTTGTAATTGGAATTAAACAGCAAAAAATGGACCATTATCAATGAACTGTAATTGAGATTCAGTCCCGTGAGTCTGAAACCACAAAAAAAATAAATAAATAACAAGATAAGGACCAACCAAAACGAATTACTCCAAAAACAACCCTGTCTGTTGTCTGCACCATGTCACATAATTTTGGCTCGAATTGTCTCATCTGGCGCGGGTTGTCTCATCTGGCTGGGATTGTCTCATCTGGTCTAGACTGTCTGCTCTTGCTCCTTAATTTGAATGGACCCTATGTACCAATAGAAAAAGCTAATCTGTTTCTTGTTCCCAATTTTCAACCTAGCTGTTCTTGGCACCTTGGATATGTTTGCTAGGCAATCTGTCTTCCAAACAACTCTACTGTAACCTATTGTATATCCACAGAGAAATGCGTAAAATGTATGTGGCTCACTGATTATGTTTCAACAAAATATGCAGCTCATATTTTCTAGTTAGGTAATCAACCTGAACTTAAGGAAAAAGTATTGTTTAAATATATCCTGAATGAGGATCGGCAAGACCCTGGGGGGATCTTAGCTTACGTTGAACAGAGCTGTCATGGCAACACTGGTCGTCATGGCAATTACGTTTTACGTATGCTAAGATCGCTTCGTGAAACTGGCCCCAGGGCAATTGGCGGTGTCTTTCATTCTTAATTACATTAAGTCTCCTCTAAGATGAATCTTGACAATGGTGCCTATTCCTTCAGCCATAATTATCAACATACTGACAAAAATGTCAATGATTTACCCTAGATGAGACTTGCATGTTTAAAGAGCCTTAGACTTGAAGGTTTGTCTCAGTCTCCTTAAAGAAACCTCACACCGTTAAAGGCCAGGTGGCGGAGTTGCAAAGGTTGCCACCAGTTACTGCTGGCGATTTGGTGCCTAACTCTATTAAGGATCATGTGTTCGATTCTCGGGTGGGTTCCAACCTGCAAAATTGTTCTTAACTTGAATCATTTCAAACTTAGAAAGTGTTATTTTCTAAATAACGAAAACATTGTCACACAGTTGTCTGGTAAGGCTGCCTTGTTTCTGATTGCTTCTTGTCCTTGGAGAGGAAAAAGGGTGTTGAAACTATAGAGGTGGTCTGCTCTGGGAAGCTGATTCAATTTCTGAGGTAATGTCTCTCTGGGGTTTAGGAGTTTCTCTCAGCCAATTAGGTTTCTTTCTCGAGTAATTGCATTCTAATATTATAGCTGTAACTGATACTACCATCCGAGACAAAGGTTTTCTGATTTCAGACAAGTTGTTGTTTTGCCTAAGAACTTTAGTAATCAACCCACCAAGAGAATTTGAGAAAAAAATACTGCATTTTGAAACAGAACTATTTGAGTCTAACACCTTACCAACAAATCCTTTACAATCCTACACAATTTTTTAATGGAATCCTATAGTATTATAAATCCTATATGAATTAATAATCCTCATCTTTCTCTATTAAAGGGGATGTACCTTTCATAACACCAGGCTTAATGGATAATTAATCTTGTCATTGTAATAGTCAAGGATGATTAGACCAATCCTATTCCTTGGTGGAAGAGTGTAATATATCCTTTATTAAGAGCAACTTAAACGCTAAACAAACAAAGCATTGGAGTTATGCTGTCAAATTGTTGAGAACTGGTGACCTACTGTACAGACCGTCTCTTCATGTTTTTCTCTTTTAATTCTAAGCACTTCCGAAAACTACCCATTTGCTGGCCACAGGTGCTAAGCCAGAAATCAAAAGTATGGTGTCAACAATTTTGTTTCATTTTTAAAGTAACTGGGTGTCCAATTTTTACAGTTTCGTATCTCTTGCATGTTCAAATTTCTTTAAAAAGGGGTTTCAATCAAGGCAATTGTTCAATTCAGGGTGTCCATTTGGATGGGTGGACACCCCTCTGCCTAAGCACCTGCAATTTACCAGGTTTATTCAAGTGGTCTTTGACCAAGACGAGGCTTGAATTTCATAGGCATCTAACTGGTAGGGCTTTGACTCAGTGGTTGTTTTTTCATGGGGATGTTTATAATGTGTAAACTTTGATAATGCTCTTTGCCTGTTCTTGTAAATTTCTTATACAGAAGTTAAGCCTGATAATTTGCATTTATTTGTGTTCCCCTTGGTCACATAGGCCTGTGGCCATGGCTTAATGGCTAGATTGGTTGCCGCCTTACTAATCCTTCTTGATGTACAGTTCACAGGATCAAATTTGTCTGTCGACCATCTGGTATATGATTAAATATAACAATGTGACCAGGGCCCGCGGTCATGGCTTAGTGGTAGCAAGAGTGCTTACTGAACTGAACCTGCTTCAATAAACCGCTCATAGTATAGGTATATGTATATGAGCCAGTCACATGTTGTGGCTCCGGCAATCCTTGAGGTGGTTTTAACGAAGTTTCCTCCTGATTTTCCACCGTTACATGGCAAGGAACAGTGTGAAGTGGATCCATTGCCATATAACAGAAACTGAAATACTTTTGAGTACGAAGTTAAACACCAATCAAATAAACAAATGCATGTAACCCAGTGGTTTTTACAAGGTTTCTGTATGGTTTTCCACTATAACTAGGCAAGAAACAGAGTAAACTCTACAATTTGTCGTCGTATAAGTGAAATGCTTTTTGAGTATGATGTTAAATCCCACTCAAAGAAACAGACAAACCTTGTTCAGATAAATGTGATCTGACTAGTCCTTAACCACAACATTGACCTTCGATCTGGAAACAGGAATTGATTTTCCAATAATTTTTCCAGGATAAACGTTGGTAAGAGAATTCCTGACCTGGGACCTTTGCCTAACTATGTTAGTCCTTAATCTTTGTCGACATTATGTCTAAGGTTATTCTTCAGAGTCCACTATACAGTGATTTCGAATGACCTTGACCTTTGATGTAGTAACGGGTAATTGAATTTTCTTTGCCTATCGTTTAACTCCCCATCAATATATGGACATTTTCCCTACTACAAACAAGGTAAAGGAAACTATGTCTACAATACCACAGGCTTTCTGGTGAATTAACTAAAGACATTGTTAAATAACCTGATGATTTGAAAAGCTAAACGCAATCTATCTAGGGTTTCTATTTAAAACTTAGCTCTATAATTCCCCTTTTAAGCTCTGTTGTTTGAGTGGGGTTTTATGCTGTGATTACATTATGCCACTCATTAATTTCCAAGTTGGATTTCAAAATAAAGTATTTCGTGAATATTTCTGTATTTAGTTAAACAATTCGGACTATCCTGGGGACTCCTCAATAAGATTTACTCCTATTTTGTCTCTTTTGTTGAGCGTGCAGTTGAGGGAGCTTCATGTTGCCCTGGCGCTCTCAGAACTAAAGGGGAACAGAAAGCCAATCTTTTTGTAGTGTCTGTATTGCATCCTGTTGTTGACATCCTATATTTGTCCTGTCTTGTCTTTTTTTGTTGCCAGTGGTGTTGAGGGTTGTTTCCTTCACCCATTGGGCTGGCACATCTTCATATAAGTGAAATACCCTTGAGTACGAAGTTAAACCCCAATCAAACAAACAAACAAACAAACTCATTTGAAGAACCTATGAGTGATAACACACACCATTTACATATATTACAAATCAGCAAAACAATGGCAATTGTAAGGCTATCTGATAATCTCACAAAATATTTGTTGACGCCAGAAAAGTTTAAAGCACAGACCTGTTGATGGATAGGTTTTGAGGAGTTAATGGGGGTCAGCTTATTCTTCCGGAGTTTTGTCAACTGGCCAGGTGGTCGATTGTGTCTTATCGGCCCCATAGGTTTGTAACTGACATTACAACTGATGAAGTTTGAAGCCTGGAGTTTGAATTCCTTCTTGACAGAGTGATTTGACACGACTTGGTGAAATTGAAAAGCTGACTTGTTACAGAGGCGATGGGTGATCTTATTGTGGTATGATTGAGTCAGATGACAGAACATTGACCTTGCGGCTTCCCTTTCAGGAAGCAAATAGGTTTGGCTTGGCTATTGATCCAGGGCAGTTCGAGAGTCAATAATGATGAGGAGCTAGTTTATAGGAGATTTCCTGCCAGCCAGTTTTTACCAGATACTTTTGAGTGCATAGTGTTAAAAAAATAGCGAGCAAGTAAATAAACTGTTGTTTGTGTTTACCCTAACTTAGAATCTGTTCAAGGACTTCACCTCCGTCAACTGTTGGAAAGTTGCCTGATCCTTAACAAAGTAAATAACTCGACAATGTATTTATACCTGAGTGACGGGTTATATGTCATAGTCACACTTCACTTGGAGAGCTTTATACACATTTCTACTTCTACTTCTACATGTAGGAGTTAAATACTGTACAAGCTTTAATTATCTGTTCTATATTTTCTAAAAATCTGAAATTGTATTGACTTAATGAGAAATAAAAGTTTTGGTTTGTTTTTACCGCCTGAAATGTATTTCCATTAAATACTAGTATCAGACTTAATGAGTTCTGATAAACACTGACATAAGAGTCAGAAAATAAGATTACAAAAACATCAATATTTATCACCTACATCCTAATCATGTAATGTCATGTCAAGATGTTTTTGATTCTGTATATATTTGGTATTGAATTATGTTGTTGACTTTTATACAAGTTGTAACTTGTAACCTTGTTCACTGGTTATTAAATTCTCATAAGATCATATCACCAATCAAGGGCTTAGGCAGAGGGGTTTCCACCCTTCATTTTTTGGACACCCTGAATTGAACAATTGCCTCCTTTTGACACTGGTTTTAGAAACTTTAACATGCTATAGTTAGGAAAACTAAACAAAATTGGACTCGCAGATACTTAAAAAGTTCAGCAACATGACAATTTTGAAACCCATACTTTAGATTTCTGGATAAATCCTGTCACCAAGTAGCCTATTATATTTTTAGCAACATTTTGCTCATACACCTCATTAAGCTCACCTGTTTCAATGATGTTTCCATAAGATTTCTTTGGACCAAGAAAAAACTAAACAATAATAAACACATAAATTGAAACCTTTTAATGAATTTCTTTTTTTTTTTTTTATTTTTTTTTTTAAAACTACTCTATCTTTCACAGAATATCTTATCAATATTTCTATACCGTGCACTGAGATGTTGGACTTGTAGGAAAACAGCACGCAATGTGGCTGGAAGTCTTAAAAGACATGAAGTTAATTTAATATCGTAAACTTACCAACTTCATTTGCTAATCAGCTTTCATTAAGTATAGTTTACATTAGACAGTTTGTAACCTGAGCGGTACTGTAAATTGAACGTTTTCTTTCTCTTACAATGTTTTTTTCTCCTCCTCAAGCAATGCTCTTATAACATACAGATGTTGAATCTCAGTACTGGTGACAGTCATTATTTGATTTGGAAGAAGATCCAGCCTTTGAATATTTGAGGATGTAGTGGATGCCAAGTTTTATACTAAAGTTATCTAAGTTAATCTGGTTAGCTAGTTACATTATCTTGGTAATGCTTGAAGTAAGGGGTTTTCTTTCACACTACAACAGCTAGTTTGATTAAGTGGTGACATGTACATCTATCACATTAGCTCATAAATAGGGCTGCTGCCTTGGCCTAGTTGTAGCAAGTGCACTTACTTCGATTTATCGTTCACTGAATCGAGTCCATCTGTCAACAATTAGGTGTGCGATTGAGTCCCATGATGTGGCCCCGGCAATTGCGAAGGAGATTTTTAAGACGTTCTATTCCAGTTTTCCACTGTATTTTGGCAAGGAACAGTGTGAAGTGGACCATCCATTATCGAATGATTGAAATACCAATGAGTACGATGTTAAACTGAAATCAAACAATCAGGTATATGAGTGATCTCATGATGTGGCTCAGGCAATTGCAAAAGAGGTTCTCTTC